>JAODAC010001837.1:0-37416 GCA_027575185.1 Mimaenictus wilsoni
TTAATGAAAATGTTTGACATGATCTATATTATTGCAAACGGCCAATGTGCTTATCAAGGATGTGCAGATCAGCTTGTTACTTTTTTGGCGGATAACCAAGTTCCCTGTGGCTTATTTCACAGTCCAATTGACTATAGTAAAGCAAATATTATATCTTTAGCAATTCTTATTGTGTTTAACATATGTATATAGTTATAGACCTTGCCAGCGGCGAATATGGCTCCAAAATATTAGAAAATTTGATTAATATGTCCCAAAATGGTAAAAACATGACGTATATGCCAATACCTACAAAAGTATGTAGCGTGGATACAATAATTCCCAGTAAACAAAAATTGAAAGCGAAAGGTAACTCATTATTGGATGATTTATTTGAGATTAATATTATAATAAGACGGGAATTTGTTATTATTATTCGGGATATAGTGAGTATACGAACATTCTATCATGATTTTATATCATTCATTGCTTCAATATTGTTGTTGTTGTTGTTGTTGTAATTTTTAGTTTACAACATACTTTCGTATGGCATGTATAATTGGAATAAACATTTTGGCAGGATTTGCATGTTATGATATAGGTGCAAATGCAAATATGCTGCATTATAACTATCATTTGATCTTACTGCATATGGCTGGTATGACAATAATATATGCTGTCCTCACTGGTGTAACTTGTAAGTAAAAACTAAAAAAATGAATATCAGGGTTTTAAGAGCCTTATTTAACTCCTGGAGAGTTAATAAAAAATTACGATTTTTTTTAAATTCGTGATATCCATAAGAAAAAAAAAATATTTATATGGCCAAATTGGTATAAATTTATCGAGCCCCAGTTTTTCAGTCCGTGTAAGTGACCTAAAAAGTGGATTGAAGTCTATAATTTTCAATGGTTCAAGTGGCCCATAAAAGTGCTCAAGTTGAGGCGAGGCAATAAACTCACAACACAGTAGGTGCCCAGTGGGTGCACCAAGTTATTGTTGGCAATATTAAGGCGGATATGCTACCCAAGGAGGCAGTAGGAACCACCTTCCATGGCCCTAAACCAACCTGTGGATTATCAAAGTTCACAGTGAAGGAATGGATCAAGAATTGGTATCGGGCCAGTCATGAGACCACCTGGAAGGTCCTAGGCAGGCCAAAAGGTCGCTCGGTGTATCACACAAGAGGGCCCAACAAATTATAAGGCTAAAAAAGAGCGATATACGGCTACTTGTTAGCCTACTGACAGGTCATGCCGAGGTGTCGTACCACCTAGCCCACTTTGGCAAAGCCGACTTCACAAGCTGCAGATTATGTAAATCGGAGGTGGAAACGACCGAGCACCTACTCTGCATTTGGGCATCCCTAGCACCTGAAAGACATTCTTTGCTAGGCAACGAGCCGCAAAGTCTCGCAGAATTCAAGGGAAAGTTGGTCAAGGCGATTCTAGCCTTTTCAAAGGTTATCTCCGTTATTGGTCCATGTACAATTGATCAAAGTTGGTCGCAGTGCTAGAGGCGTTGACCGCCCAGGATTAATTCAATAAAAGAAGACATATACACACCATTTTTCCAATACTAGAAGAGGGTGTCTCAGGATGTTCAAATAAAAAATGTTGCAAATTCAGAAAGAAATGTGCTGTGATGTATACAAATTAATAATCGAGTAAGTGCTGTGAGGAGAAAAGGTTTAAAGAGAATAGAGAGATAAGTTGTAATTAATTACTAACTTTAAACAAATAACTGGTAAATTAAAAAAAATACAATTTTAATGATGCCAGCTTATAGAGCTGTTTATTTTGATACCAAACTCAATGCATTATTTTCATTTAATTCTTTCTCCTATCAGCCGGTGCTTGATTAATAATTTTCATATTCCTTTCTGAATTTACAACAATTTTATTGGAACACCTTGAAGCACCCTCTTCTAGTTTTGGAGACAATGAAGTGTAATGGAGTGTCATAGACTGAGATATTGAAAATAGCACAATTGAACGAGTATTAGGACACTTGCAACGAGTGAAAAAAGGGGGCTCGCCAAATTTATACTAATTTGGGTCTTATATACAACATATGTAATATGTAAAGGAGAAGAGTTTTTTTCTTTAAACTTCACAGCTGTCTTCATTTATCATGATTTTCACAATTATACTACAATTCAAAATTTTTTGAATTATTGCTGACAATTTTATTAATAATTCGTGTTTCATGATATTCATAAATGTTGGTTAACAAATTGAGCAAATCAATTTTGTATTAAACGCGCAAAACATACATTTTCCATACTTCATCTACCAAAATTTAAAAATTGATGTTTATATTGCCTCGTTCTGTGGAAAGCCGAAACGTTTTTATAAAACTAGCTGGAATATGTCGTCGACTATTTTCAAGGACAAAAGTAACAATAATATCACATATTTTAATGTCCATCGACCATAGAAGTCTTTATCACTTGCAATAAGCATAACATCACCGATATTCAATTATAAACTCCTGATATATTCAACTTTTAACAATTCACTGTATTTCTTTACAACATCTAGTTTCTTTAAATCAAGAAATTATCCGTAATGAATACGAAAATGGTTATTATTCCATTACAAACTACTACTTATCAAGTACAATCATGGAACTACCAGTAACAGTGAGTAATTATTGAAATACTAATATTTTCATTATAGTGTTCATTTTCAGATTGTTACAGCAGTGATTGGATCAATTTGTCTCTACTACCTTTCAGGCCAACTAATAACCCTTCCGAGATTATCCATGTTTATATTTATAACAATTGAGATGGCAATGAATGCTGCATCAGTTGGATATATTATCGGTTCCACGTTAAATCTGGCAGTACAGATTATATCATCAGCATATTTATACCTTTTTATTATTTAATTGTTTTTAGGAAACTGTATATTTCTCCGCATTAATTCATCTCCCACTTGAAGCAATCTCTGGTGCTGGTCTTACAATTGCCAATATGCCTCTTCATTTTTATTATTTGTCGCACATTGCTTACACACGTTACGCCGTACGTTCTTTAATGGGATCCGTTTTTGGATACGATAAACCGGTTAACGTGTGCCCCGAAGAAGTCCTCTACTGTCATTATCAATATTCGATCAAATTTTTGAATGAAGTAGGCCTTGAAGACCGCTATTTTGTTTATGATTCGTTGATTCTTGCTGGTTTCTACGTGTTTTTTCGTGTTGTGGCGTATTTAATCCTTAGATATCGATTAAAAAATGGAGTGTATAATATTACAATATTGTAAGTGAAGATTTTGCTTGAACGCATTAATATTTGTAATCATAATTATGATTTATAATTGTGATGTTTAGAGGATTGTATCATTGGTGCAAGAAATAATATCTATACCTGTCATTATATGATGTTTTTCGTGAATTACTTCCCATTTTTATCAGAGTGTAATAATAATATTGTGAAAGTCTAATATCGTTGATGATTTCAGTGACAACTTTCATGAGTCATAATATCGGTTCTAAGTAATCAAAGGAAAAAACCATGAGTTTGAAGATATTTTCACGCTGAATCGATTGGTGCATGATTAATAATCCTAGCTATACGGGAAATATGAAAAAAATGAAAAACCTAAAACTCGACATTTCTCGGAAAATACGTTTTTTACACGATAAATATCTCAATAATTACCCAACATTTAGGCGTAAATGTGCATATCAAAACAAACTATATTTAATGAGAAATCGATCGGTACAAGGATGCGCATTCTGTAACATGCAGACTAGTAAATATTTCAGAACAAAGTTTGAATTTCACGTTTTAGTTCCGCATTTTGCTGCTACGTGGTACCGGTTGATCCCGGTCCTCTTAACTTAACTTCTATGGATTTACAACTTCGACCGAACGTGACAGTTTCAATGCCATGAAAAATGCATAATACTGAAAAGAGGCCAAATGTCCGCAGAGAAGCTTTTTCCAAAAATTGAGACATTCCTCGTAAACATGCCAACGGTTCTCAACACCTTTTTATATATGAACTCTTATTGACATATTTCTATCTCACTCAAATACATATTCTTCTTCCCACATATTTAACTTTTATATTTATAACGTATCTCTATTTAATTTGGTTCAAGGTAATTCATGTTTGATTTGTTAGCGCCACATGTGTTTTTCGATGTGGTCATGAAAATGTGCACCAATGTGCTAGGATCACAGCGGTGGAACATGAATTCATTTACACCAGACTAAATACATACATTTTGGCGATACATTACTGATGAATCTTACTCTGCAAATAATGATGAAAGAATAAGAACATATTCAGTCGTTTTCTATATTCTATTACTGTTTTTTTTTTCGTTTGTAACTTTTAGATTATATAATAATCCTGAATTAATATAGTATGCCTATTTTATTTCAAATCACACCATTTTGATTCTGAGTGATATAGAACGAAATTTTTGCCGAGTAGACTAGTTTCAAGTAACATTTTTATCAAACTATACAAGGACCTGCAAGGATAGCAATTTGCCCCAATATTTGAAGCAGTCTATTAGTATTTCATTATTCATTTTCCCCGCAGAGCAATCGGAACAAGACGCGAGTTTAAAGTCTCAAATTGCAAATAATTGAAAGCAATTGCGATGAAACGAACAACGAACAAGTTTCATAGCCCGATTGACTTTGGTAAAATAGAAATTAAAGTAATTATTATGGATGATATTACATTAAATTTTAATATTTTATGCTATAATCATCAATATTTCATGCTTATGCTATAATTACAGGAGTCGCGTGTAAGTAAATTTAAATATAATATAATTTAGATTTTTCGATGATAAATAAAACCAAATGGTTTTAATTAATTAATGGTATTCAAGTTGCTAGAATATACTTTGGACTTTGTTAGTTCGTCAGATTAGTCCGAGAGACATGCGTTGAAAATATAACGGACCTGTGTCTGAAGATTGGTCTTTTTTCGCCCGAAAAGGGTTGATGCCATGATCATTTTTCGCAATCGTGTCTTGTGATTTAACCACATCTGGCAATCATGATGCGACTAGTGATCACTACTGAATCCGCTGTGGCCACACTCTATTTCAGAGATATGGCTTCGTTTTTTCCTACGCTCTTTTTAAATTTTTATTTCGAGCTAATCCTTCTCACTCGCACAACCTGGTAAAGCCTACGAAAAATGACTAGTTCTTTTCGTCCAAAGAGGGATGATCCCAAGACTACCATGTGATTTCACGATATTTGCGAACTGTGACTAGATATTTGGCGACCACGGAACGGCTCTTGTGATCCCTGTCGTGAAAATCAGCCGGCCGACGCTTTCAATCGCCCATACCGAATGCTGCGACGCTGTACCGCTGAACTAAAGACTATCAGAACACAAATTATGAAATAAACTCACCTCGGACTCTATGTATTTGGCACAAGCATGCTGCTTTTATACAAAAAGGGCACACCCCTTGCCTCTCTGCGCCTTCCTGAGGGGCCGCCGCAATACCCGCATCCGACAATCTCAACGGTTTTTAACCGATTTCAACAGTTTTCGCTTTGTCCTTTGTAAACATACCTCATCGTCTCCATCGGTTCTCGCCAATTCTTATTACATCCTCTACGAAGGTAATAATTCGGTCTGCAAGTATCCATACTAACCCATTTCAAATAACTGCACCCAGTTAGGTATTTGAGGCTACACCTTGTGCAATGCTCTTATTACATTGTTCTTTCGAGCTAATCCTTTGAACCCACACTTCCTAGTATCCATAGTGATCCAATTCAAATAACTACATCCAGTTAGACAGAGAAAATATAACATACTATGTATGTATTATCTATGTAGTTAGTCATTCGATGATTCGCCTTATCACACGTTCTGGTAAGGCCTGCAAAGAACGACTTTTCTTTTTGTCCAAAGAAAGTTGATCCCAGATCTACCATGGGACGACTCTTGTGATCACTATTCTATCCTCTACATAGATAATAATTTGTTCTCCGAGTATTCGTAGTGAAGCACTGCAAAAAAATACACCCTGGTAGACATTCGAGGCTTCATCTTGCCCACTTTCTTTTTAAATTGTTAATTCGAGCAAATCCTACAAAACCACCTATCGTGGCAAGTCCTGTGGTGGACGACAAGTTTCTTTTCATCCATAAAGAACTGATCCGAGGACTACCATGTAAGTTCACGACAATTTAGGAAGGTGATTAGACATTTGGCAACCAAGGGACAACTATTGTGATTACTATTTCCTCATTGTCAACGCTTTTTTTTAAGTATTATTTTGTGTTAATAAAGCTAATGAAAGTGAACCACTATGTGAGCGACCTTTGCCGGCAACTACACGTATATGTTTTGTAATAAACAGTGTATATATCATCAACACTTTATCACTCGTAATCAACCGGCACCCTCATACAAATTGGTGATCCTGCGACGTGATTCAATATGTAATTATTTGTGTGGAACATAAGTGCAATTAATGAGCTGTTTAAGTCTAGGATTGAAGTTCAACACCATTCCATGCACGCTGGGAAGCACAAAGCAGTGGATCGCAGAGGTTGACAAAATGTTCGAGATGGAGGAAATTACAGACGATACCACTAAAGTAACCTGGATCGCGGCTCGTCTAGACCAAGATACACTTGAAATGGGTTTCCCAAGAATCTATCTATTACCACCTAACAATCAATACAACGAACTCAAGAAGGTGTTACTGGATTTCAATATTGGATGGCTATCGCGGAAAACAGTAGTTGATCAAGCTTGCACCGTCATCAATAACCAACACCAGCCAGAAGCTCAACTGATTACCAAGTGCGAACCGCTCCATGTTGCGCCCAAACACGAAGTAAGTGCACCATTGATCTCATCGACAACAAACGTACATCTATATATAAAAACTCTCAATAAGTTCCCAGAAACACTATTCCATCATCTACTACCGAAACATGCGCAGCAGTACTACTGAGTTCACCTCCACCGTTCACCTTGATGACTGGTGAACAAAAGCAGAAGAACTAAGTCAACTCAGCAGCGCACCTAAACCAATAAAAGACATCGACAACTCTTTCGAAGCCTCGCCAATCGATTCCCCTCCAGGTCACGAGGTACCGATCACGAGTGACCGGGCGTGGAGGGTTTTAAGCCTTTACGATCTGAGAATTCTACCTGATTTTATGAATTATATGCCAATGTTGAATGTTTGGGAATTAAATTGTCACCTCGTGTGACTACTCGGTTTGAGTCTCGTATGTGTATACGTGTGTGATTACGAGAAGACACGAGACGCGTTGAGTAGATGAATACCTGGCGTTGATTTATTGGATAAATGGGAGTAATGAATCCATAAAACACATTTGCCAAATCAATATCAGAGATTTAATCTGTATTATTAGCCGGAATGCACTAATTTTCAGAAGTACGTTAGCGCGGATTCACTAATTTTACTCGTGAAAATGGTTTGATAAGCTAATAAATGTGTAAAATAAAAGTTACACCACAAATTATGGGCAGCATATTTGTCTCACGCTGCTATAATCAATGACACGTAGTAGCCTGCTTTAGGCTGATAATCCACTGTACACCATCGCATGCGTCGCTTCTGCGCTTCAGGTGCTTAATTTATGCAGTGCTCATTCTTTCGGAATATTTTAGCTTAGGTTTGGGTCACCCTGTGCAAGCACTTAATATTTCGAAAATTTTACGATGTATATTGCCGCTGGTACTTATCACAACCAAGGGAATATGGCCTTTTTGAGTGCTATTGTCCTGCTTAGTTAGAAAAATCGAATGGCACTCACCAAATGTTCGTCCTAAGCCAACCCAAACTAACCATTGCATGTTCTTCTTTGACCCGCCAATATTTTCTACCTGGACCGACCTTTTTCTACAGCCGAGGCTGCAATGTATTTTCTTTTCCTAGCCTCTCGGATTTAGTCTGCTGCTTTCGTACCGTCAAGATCTCTTCCACTGCCTCGCGAATTGTACTGTATTCTTTGTTGTGTGTTTGTAAACGTGTCGTATATGTTTTGTAATAAACAGTGTATATATCATCAGCACTCTATCACTCATAATCAACCGGCACCCTCACCTCCACAAACGTATATTACTGATATTCTCAGTGACCCTGCTTTGTTTTCTATTTTATAATCGGTCTACAATGCTTTAATTTCTTTAAGTTCTAATCAATAAAATACTTCCATATACATCAAATAACATCTAAACAATTATTTCAGTTTCTTTAAAACAAAATATAATCAGAAATGAATACGAAAATAGTTACTACTCAATTCTACTACATGTACCTTATCGAAAAAATTCGACATTCGTTATTTGTGTAGACATCAGTATACGTCATTGGATTAATCCACATCCCACTGAAGACAATTTCTGGATTTGGTATTACGATGAATGCCATGTCTCCTCACTTTTATTATCTCGCACATCTTTCTTATATTCGTTTCGCAGTACGTTCTTTAATGGGAACAGTAATGGGATATAATAAACCGAAGAATATTTGCCCTGAAGAAGCAGTCTACTGCCATTATCCATTTTCACACAAGTTCCTGAAAGAAAAGGGATTAGAAGACAACTACTATGAGACTGACGCTTAAATCCGATTAGGATTTTATTTAGAATTAAGATTCTTGGCTTATGTTATAATAAGATATCGATTTAGGAACGGAAAATACCACATAAATATGTTAATTTAAATGAAATGTTAAAGTGAAGTAAATAAGACTATTATTAATTTCACTAGTAATTTCTCAAATTGATGTAACTATTGCCTAAACTAAAAAACTTGTTTAGAGCCTGGGAGAAACTAATTAACAATAGTGCAAACTAATGAGATTTTAAACGTATGCTATGGTTTCGCCTATAGTCTGAATAGTGCACTCACAAGAATCATTCTCAAACTTTCATAGGTTGAAGTAACGCGCGAATTTGAAGTTTTCTTTTGAACGTGTGAAAAGTTGTATGTTGTTGAAAATTTACAAGAATGGCTGTTACAAAACTGAGAAGTGACATTGCTCCACATCTTACCTTTGAAGAAATAAAATATGGAATTTGTAATCGTGGAGGTAATTTATGCAAAATGCATATTAGTTTTACTATTTTAAACTATTTATTGCTGATGTAGGAATACAAATATACGCTTACATAACCTGATTTGAATTTGGACGTATTCAAGGTGTAGAAATTGAAATTTTACGAGGAAAATGAAAGATTTCATTAGTATCTCAAAGGTCGCCGCGCCGGTTCGATCCCGTTCGGGAACCAATTCATTAATTTGTTGGTTTGATTTTACCGAGCATTGATTTTACCAAGACTACTATGGAAATTAGCTCGATTCAATTATTTTTCAATGTAATTAGTCATATTAGGGGCTAATACTATTGATAAGAAGAATAATTCACTTTACTATGCATCCCTACCGAGAATCGAACCCGGGACCTCGTGGTCAGTAGTCATCAACCATATCATTGCGTCATTTGCCTGGACAATTAATCAATTTCTTTGGAAATTCATTAATTAATTAATTTCTTTGGAAATTCATTAATTGTGATAAATGATTACATGTATGATAGAAGTAGTACGAATGAGCTTTATAAAGTATTTTCTCTCAAATATGTTAATACTATAGGGTTTAACTACGAAAATCTGAATTAATCTTGTTCTGATGAAAGATAATGTGATTGCCAAAGTGTACTTACTATCATGTGTACAATCAAAGTGCACTTAAAAAGCAAAATAAAATGAGTCTAATAAAACTATGTTTTTCTGCGAGATTTCTCCTTGTCATGTCAGTTACTGCCAAGGCAACATATTTAACAAGGCAACGAAGTCAACAAGTGATATTTTAATTATCCGTTAATAATATATTGCACCCACATCTGATGATTAGGTCACCTGTATTGAGAGATTAATTTTATATGTTTTTTTTTTCTTTATTCAAATTGTATAATCACATGACGGTTTCAAGGGTCAAAATCGATTTTAAAAAAAATCAGTGGCAATTTTCCATCTGGTAAACTTATCGGTATTCTTGGGCCATCTGGAGCTGGAAAATCGACGCTTTTAAATATCCTCAGTGGTTGGAATCATGATAGTGCAGTTACTGGTTCGATTCTATTAAATAATGAACGCATAGGCAGATGTGATATTAAGAATATTTCTGGTTATATTACACAAGAGTGTAATCTGATTAATATTTTATCGGTCGCTGATAATTTGAAGTACGCTGCTGACTTAAAACTGGGACGCCTAGTTTCACAAACTCAGAAGAAGGAAATCGTATGTAATATTTCGATTATATCTGCGGAAAATCGATAAAGACTTTTGTAGATTGGTAAAGTTGTGCAATCTTTTGGTTTGGTCGATCATCTGGAAACTCCCACAGGAAAGTTATCAGGTGGCCAGAAGAAAAGACTGGCTATTTGTCTAGAGTTGTTAAGCGACCCTGATATTATATTTCTGGACGAACCCACGACGTAAGTTGGGTGGAAAATATTGATTCAGGATAACATACTTGATTTGTATATTTTCAGTGGATTGGACTCAGTTTCAGCATCACAATGTATGGCCCATTTAAAACATCTCACAGAAAATGGGAAAAGTGTCATCTGTACTTTGCATCAACCTCCTGGGAAAATAATGCAAATGTTCGACATTATTTATATTATAGCAAATGGCCAATGTGTTTATCAAGGATGTCCAGATCAGCTTGTTACTTTTCTGGCAGACAACCAAGTCCCTTGTGGTTTATTTCACAGTCCAATTGACTATAGTAAAGCAAATATTAGAATTTAAAATAAATATTATAATTATAAATAATAAATATTATAATTTTAGTTATAGAACTTGCCAGTGGGGAATTTGGTCCTAAAATATTAGAAAATTTAATTGCTATGTCCCAAAATGGTAAAAACATGATGTACATGTCAATATCTAAAGAAGTTTGTAGTGAGAATTATTGCATTCCGGCAAGACATAAATTAAAAGCGAAAGATAAATCATTTTTGGGTGATTTTTACGAGTTCAATACAATAATAAGACGGGAATTTGCCATTATTATTAGGGACTTAGTGAGTATTCGTACATGTTATCGTATTTTGATTGCCTTAATTGTTTTTATATTTTCAATTTTAGTTTACAACATATTTTCGCATGGCATGCATAATTAGTATAAGCATTTTGACAGGATTTATAGGTTATGATATGGGTGCAAATGCAAGTTTGTTGTATTATAATTATCACTTGATGTTGATGCATATTGCTTCTATGACAATAATCTATGCTGTTCTGACTGGCGTAACTTGTAAGTAAAAACAGTCTCTTTATAAATAAATGCATATCGAGGTTTGAAGGGCCTTTTTTACCAGGTCCAAAAATAGTTTTCCATTCCGGTTTTATAATATGCGCATTATATTAACGATTTTGATAAAGTTATGATATACACAACCTACGGCTGATCATAATAGTACTGGGAGGTAGGGTAGTTCTAGGCAAACAAGCTATATAATGGGGTCATAGTAGAATATTCTTCGCTGAAGCATCGGCTTCTTGCACTGGTGTGGTCGCTGTGAGCCGCTGCCAGCTTCCAGCGACTTCTTCATAGCGCTTGACAGTAGACTCATTTTCTTGAAAAATTTTGTCTGCCACAATTTGTTATGCTATATAGCATTACATGCTCGTTATACAATATACTAGCTCATGATTGTTCTCAGGAACTCTAACTCAAAGCGCTTTGAATTATTGATGATAACTTAATTTTATTACTCATGAGCGCAGTGAATTTTTTTAAATCAAAAAAATAGATATTTACGTGTAATGCGAAATTTATATGTCTCCTTTTTTTGTGAGTTACTGCGTACACTTTAGCGACCGTAATTTTTAGCAGAAATGGAAAGCCGAAAAAGAAACTTTATAAAACTAGTAATTTGTAAGTCGAGTAATTTCAAGCAAATATTGAAATTATATGTTCTTATACAGTTTATAATTTAATGTTAATTTTTCGCATAAATTTCAAAAATAGGTAATCATACACAATTTAATTATCTATAATGTGAGCAATCATTCAACCAAATCGATTCGGTAGAATATGCTCAATCATGTATGTAAAGTTGATAAACGATGTGGCAGGAAAACGTGTTTAGAGGAGAGTAAACAAAAAACTACAGTATACAGGTCGCCCCCACCTAGTGTGGTTTTGTTTAGCGCGCCTCGAAGATTTGAAGCCATCCCGCAACTAGCGAGATATTGGTTTTGATTTTCTTTTCTGTATAAACGTTTACGTTCCACGTTTCTTACAATTAGTTCATCTGCTCGCCAAATTTGCTTTGCTCTACTCTTCAGTGTTTATGAAATGAAAGTTAATATCATGATTAGTACATGAAATGAAAGAGCAACTCAAACAGTTTTATGTACAAATGTTTAACGACAGGACAAGAGGGTCTTGCCTGTTCAATTTTCTGTTATATCTGATAACGATTGCGACGTAGTTGTTTCCGTTTAATTTTCAAGGCAGTCTTACGCGCTCTGCACTTTCTTCACCGACCCTTGCTCGCCCTATATTGTTCCTCACAAAGCGCCTCTTCGCATCCGGGAGATACCGATAGTACCAACATATTACAACTAGTGAACCAAAAGATTTCTGTGTTCAGCTATTTGTAAAGCCCGAAAAAAAACGTAACCTTGTAGGTACAACTGCTTGAATTGTTTTTTTTTTTCATTTCTGGTAATAACTTGTTTCTAAGTTTCATGAAATAAATCCTAGTGAGCCTTAAACCCCCGATATTCATTTATAAACCCTTTACAAATTGCATTTTTAACAATTCTCTGCATTTCTTTAATAAAACTAGTTTCTTTAAATCAAAACATCGTCCGCAATGAATACGAAAATGGTTATTATTCAATCACAAACTATTACCTGGCAAGTACAATTATGGAACTACCAGTCACAGTGAGTAATTATTACAATTTTACTATTTTCATCAGGTATATTTTGTGTTTATTTACAGATTTCTACAGCAGTGATTGGATCAGTTTGTCTCTACCTCCTTTCAGGCCAATTATTAACCCTTCCAAGATTATCCATGTTTATATTTCTCACCATTGAGATGGCAATGGATGCAGCATCAGTTGGTTACATTATTGGTTCCACGCTAAATCTGGCAGTATAGACTATATTATTACCATTACTATATTATAACATTTTTATCATTTACATATTTTTAGGAAACTGTGTATTTCTCCGCATTAATCCATCTTCCACTTGAAGCAATCTCAGGCTTTGGCCTTACAATTGCCGTTATGCCCCGCCATTTTTATTATTTGTCGCACATCGCTTATACACGTTATGCCCTACGTTCTTTGATGGCATCCGTATTTGGCTACGATAAACCGGCTAACGTGTGTCCCGAAAAAGCACTCTACTGTCATTATCAATATTCGAGCAAATTTTTGAATGAATTAGGCCTTGAAGACTACTATTTTGTTTACGATTCGTTGATTCTTGCTGGATTTTATGTGTTCTTCCGTATTGTCGCGTATTTAATCCTTAGATATCGATTAAAGAATGGCGTGTATAATATTACGATATTGTAGTGAGGATTTCGCTTGCAGAATTTAACATTCTGTTAGAGGAATAATATCATTAGTGCAAGAAATAATATCTATACTTTCCCGTGATTTGTTACGTAGAACATCCATACGCACGACTTTGGAACTAAACTGTAAAAACGACACAACCATTCGCACCGTTTGTACAATTTTGAGGAGTACTTTTGGCCAAGATTTCTCATACTAAAAATGCCATCAAGATGAACATGACAAACGTGAAAATAGTCCAGAATTTTCATTGTATAGCGATATTACATAGGGAAAATGTTTGATCAACTGGAGTCACAATTTATCAGAAATTAAATGATGTCTCAAATTTTGTAATTATTCTTCAAATTATTTCAAAACATTGCTACCTTTTTTGTATGATTTGCCGAGCAACGACTACTATGATCATTTGCTCTAATCAATTTATTTTCAATATAATTAGTTATATTGGAGACTAATACTATTCACAAGGTGAGGGGAGAGTGTGACAATAGTGAGGCAAATTGTGCAAGAGAAATGGTAGTGGAGGAGAGGGATGACACGATAGAGTGGGTTGGTCTGCACCATGTGTAGTTTTATTTATTCGGTTTGTAAATTTATTTATTAAATTATTGTTGAGTTTTTAATGTAATGTAAAAGTTGACTGGTGAAGGATTTTGTAAGGATGCAGTTAAATGCCAAAATAAAAGTGACCGCAATCAGACAACAGACGTCGTCCATATCAATTTCCAGTTTTTTATTGACAAACAAGTTATGTAATCATAATGTTGACAAACGCACAATGTTTCGTTTCTCTAGGCGAATTTTAGAAAGGTTGTCAAGGTAAGTCTGTAGTCTCGAGATTCATTGACGATCTTCCCATGTTCGGTGTTTCACGTTCTTATAGCAATTTTTTTTAAGAGCAACCAGTAAATTGTGATATGAAGATTACAAAATGAGTGAAATTGTTTCATATCTTACTTTTGAAGACCATACAATATGTGATTCAAATTAGAGGAGATAATTCTACATAAACGAATTATTTTAGAGCATAATTTTTCACAATAGCACGTAAAAGCGTTTCTTTTGTAATTATGTAAAAATATTTATACACCTAAACATCTCGTCAGATAATGAATTATAATTGCTTAATTGGTCTGATATGAGATGTTACCCTTGAGAATAATTACTGTATAACATAGGGCGAACTATTTTAAGGATCTCTACTGTCAGTATCAATATTCGAGCAATTTCTTGAGGGAAGTGGGACTTGAAGACTACTATTTTGTTTATGATTCGTTGATTCTCGCTGGTTTTTATGTGTTTTCCGTATATTAGCGTATTTTATTATTAGATATCGTTTAGTAAATGGTGTATAAATAAATTAATGTATATATTTTGATGGCTATCAACCCTAAGGTTTTTCCGCCGTGTATGCACATATATATTTGTATGTTTACAATTTGTGTTGTTTCTGTTGTGTAGTAGTAGTTGTGTGTTGAATGTTGAGTATTCAGGGTGGAATGTTGGGTGTCGAATGTTTCAGTGTTGTAAGTGTTTGTGGTAAGTTGTGGGTGAATAAAATTCACCCGGTGGATTGCCCACCTCGGGGAATCGAACCCCGTACTCCTACGTGGTAAGCGAAGATCCTACCACTAGGCTGCCCAGGTGGCCTTTTTAATGGTTTATATAATATTAGACTATTTTTAATATATTTTATTCAAGTAATGCTATAACCAATTCACAAATAAACTTAATTGTGAAAAAAAAAGTTTAATTCACTGATTTATTCACCAGGCGATTTTTTCTAATATATTTGGCAATATTTGGTCGGGCCTATTCGAATTTTTGCAGTAAGAAAGAATATATCCCTCGAAACTTGATTAAAAATTTATAACTTTCTATCTTGTTTCTGGACGGTGGTTTCTATTTAGATATAAAAAATCTAACACTTACGTAACTTTATAATTTGCATTTTTTTTTGATAAGCAATCATTATAATGTGTTAGATTTGTTTTTCTTCCAATTAAAGATGAAATTATGTATATGTTGCAATTATATTTTAATATGATAAAAAAGGAAAATACCGAACTTATATTTGTTGGGATACTTTAATTGTACATACATTCAGGATGATAGATGTCTATGAAATATCGATACTTTATGAACATATAAATGTTGCTCACATGCCACACTTTTCAATTCACTGAGTCTGCAACATCAAACACAACTGGTTTTCCAGTGTGAACTTTTACTGCAGCAACACTGGATTCTGGGAGCAACAGTGAATTTAAATTGTGATAAGAAGATTACAAAATACGAAGCAAAATGAGTGAAATTGTTCCACATCTTGCATTTGAAGACATACAATATGTGATTCAAATTCGAGGAGGTATTTCTACATACACGAATTATTTTAGAGTAGAATTTTTCACAAGAGCACGCAAAAGCTTTTCTTTTGTAATTATGTAAAAACATCTGTACACCTAAATATCTCGTCTAATCATGAATTATAATTGCGTATTTGGTCTGATATGAGATATTACCCGTGAGAATAATTACTGTGCATCATATTACGTACATACTACTAATAGGGCGAACTATTTTAAGGGTCAAAGACGATTTTAAACAAAATCAGTGGTACTTTTCCATCTGGTAAACTTATCGGTATCCTTGGTCCATCTGGAGCTGGAAAATCGACTCTTTTAAATATTCTCAGTGGTTGGGATCGTAATAGTGAAGTTACTGGTACGATACAATTAAATAATGAACAAATAGAAAGATGTGATATTAAGAATATGTCTGCTTATATTACACAAGAGTGTAATCTGATTAATATTTTATCGGTTGCTGATAATTTAAAATATGCTGCTGACTTAAAACTGAGACGTCTAGTTTCACATACTCACAAGAAGGAAATCGTATGTGATATTTCGATTATATCTGCTCAAAATCAAGAAAGATTATTCTAGATTGATAAAGTTGTCCACTCCTTTGGTTTGGTAGATCATCTAGAAACTCGCACAGGCAAATTATCTGGTGGTCAAAGGAAAAGACTAGCTATTTGCCTAGAGTTATTAAGCGATCCGGATATTATATTTCTGGACGAACCTACAACGTAAATTACATTGATGTTGATTCAGAAGAAATACACTTTATTTATTTATTTCCAGTGGGTTGGACTCGGTTTCAGCATTACAATGTATGGCATATTTAAAAGAGCTCACCGAAAGAGGGAAAAGTGTCATCTGTACTTTGCATCAACCTTCTGCAAGAATAATGAAAATGATTGACATTGTTTATATTATTGCAAATGGTCAATGTGCTTATCAAGGTTGTACAGATAAGCTTGTTACTTTTTTGGCAGATAACGAAGTCCCTTGTGGCTTATTTCATAGTCCAATTGATTATGGTAAAGCAAAAGTTTCATTATACATATTTTCCTTTGTGTTACAATATATTTGTATAGTTATAGAAATTGCAAGTGGAGAATATGGTTCTGAAATATTGGAAACTATAATTCAAATGACCCAAAATGGTAAGAATATCAGGTACATGCCAATACAAGCGTCCAGAGAAAATAACGTTAAATTAGTACCAAGGAAAGATAGGTTAAAACAACTTGATTCTTTTCGTGATGGCTGTTATGAGCTGAAAACTATGATACAACGAGAATTTGCTGTTATTATTCGGGATATTGTAAGTATACAGTTGGGGGAATCCTTCAACCGTTCAATGGATTAATCTATTTTTAGTATACAACATATTTTCGAATGGCTTGTATAATTGGATCATGCATTTTCACAGGTTTAGTATGTTATGACCTAGGTTCGAATGTAAGTAAATTACATTTTAACTACAATATGATTCTAATGCTTATTGCCTGTTTGTCTGTGGTCTATGCGATTATCACAAGTATAACTTGTAAGTATTTTTATGTAGTTACCATTTTTGAAGAATAATCTAAATGAATTGAAAGATATTTATTCGATTAAGAAGAGAACCTCATTTACCAGGTCAAAATATACATCATTTTAACGATTTTTCCCTGATGCAATATTTCAAAACGCTTCAAATTGTTGACGGCAATTTAATGCATAATTTTATAAGTATACTGTAATTTTTTCCCATTAAATTTCGACAATTAAGTGTCACATGGTGTCCATATTTATATCGTCACGTGTTCGAGTTGCTCAGCTGCGAACACATCTTTCATTTTAATTGGAAATTAAATGATGATGATGCTCACAAATTAACACGTATTCCAAATTACAAAGTTCTTTATTCGCAAACGCAGGTTATGTAATTCAAAATGGAGTCATAGTTACACGTTATACAAGCTAAGCCACGATTATACGTGGCAGGTAACTGTAGAGAAAAATGGATGTGAACTTACTCAGTGTTGGAGACAGAAGGAGTTATAGACTAACCATATTTAGACCTCCCTAGCGGGTTTGTTTGGTTCCAAATTTACTAGCGCCACTACCCAATCGGCCGTTGCCTGAACTAATTCGCCAGACAATTTTTTTTTCCAAATATGATAAATTACAGTTAAAATTAATGAAACAGAACTAGTAATAACTGTAATCGAGACGGGTGAATAAAACAAAATAATCGAAATGACAAAATTTATACAAAATCACAGAAAAAAAAACATAAGTAAAATTCTTGGAACTTTCACTCTTTTCAACCTTTCATGATTCCCTTTTATACATCTATTTACATTTGCGCAATAGTTATGTATAAACACTTTCAGAAAACACTTTTAAAAACATTTGATGTTGGGTGTTGCTCGCAGAATGATTCCAAAATCTCCCCGTGTTTTTTGGCAATGCCAAACAGCACACTTGAAACTCATTTTAATAAAGCAATCCAAAAGAATGTGATGAAAAGGAAGGCACAATGGTCGCAGAACGCACGACTCGCTAGTGTTAAATTGACGACAAGCAAGGAAGTGCCGCCCCGTGCTGCACGCTTGCAAACATTTTTCGAGGTTACGTTGTTTACCAATGTTCGATTAAAATCGGGTATACCCGTAAATACGTTTTAATATACCACTAGCGACATGCCACGTGTGTTACTTGAACTACCGGTGTTGTCAAAGCGAGAACTCCCCCTCCACTAAGAGTTGGAATGAGTCGAAATTTATCCAACCCCTCAAGCCTCAAGCTCTACGAAATACAGAAAAGTGGGGAGGCATAAGGGTGATGGTGAAATGGCTGAGTAAGTTCCCTCCGATAGCGATACGTAAGAGAGAGTAGAGTAAGTAAGAGTAAGTAAGAGGGAATGGGAATGAAAGCGAAAGCTGGGATAAAGTTTTGAGTTTTCTACGAAGGCTAAACAGGCAGAAAGAAGAAGAAGAGCATGGAAAGTGTGAAAATAAGAGACCTAGAAGAAGTACATTTCTATGCCTCAAGATATTTAAAATTATACAAATTATTTACAACATGAAAAAATATTTACATTGCTACTAAATCGCTTCAAACCTAACAGATTTTTTAAAGTTATTTACTATTTAACCATTTGTCGACATACTTTAGAGAATTTAGTTATCTATTAAATGAGCTTTTATTAGCCAAATCAGTTAAATAGAATTATCTCAATCGTGTACGCATTGGCTGAAGGACCAGAATGGTCGATGGCCCGGTCCGATCGGACTAAATACAAATATATATCGTGTACGCAAAATCGAAAAATAAATTTACGAGAAAACGTGTTTAAATTTGGGAAACCATAAGAATACTATATATTTGTATGTACCTTTATGAGTTATAAGTTTCATTAACACTGCATCTACTCACTTGATGTTTTCTGAAAATATTTTTGAATAGTTGAGCAATTCTATTATGCTATTTCCAAAATTCTACGTAAATGAGGTTCTCCGTTAAAACGATTGCATGGATTCCATGTTTTATTGATTGCTCTAGAAATCTACATCTTCGGAAAGATCCTAAAAGTGCTAAATACCTTTCGCTTTCCCTCTAATACGATTATTCACCAAAATTGAATTAGTGATTAACTCATCAAAATTCGTCTTCTAGTTTCATTGAATCAGAATATCATTCGAAATGAATATGAAAATGGTTATTATTCAATACGAAACTACTACTTAACAAGTACTATCATGGAATTGCCATTAACTGTGAGTAATTATCACAAGACGAGGTGTTTATAAATGAATATCAAGGTTTTTACAAAAGGTTAGCTACATGGGTTATATGTATTATATGAAAATTGCGTTTTGGACAAACATTCGAATTACATATTGAAAATTGAATAAAAAAATAGATTTTCCTTCGGGAAAAATACACATTTAGTATCGTCTTGCGGCTAATATTTCTGCTATACCCCTTTCTCGATTTTAATATCGACGTAATGTATTCCTTATGAGAGTAATTGAAGTATCATTTGCATATTTTCAATAGTGTGTCATGAGCTATATTTAATTTCTTAACGCCATTGGCGAGCGTTGTAGCCCAGTTGGTAAGATCGCTGCTTACCACGCAGGGCATCAAGGTTCAAGTCCTGGTCATGACAATAACGCCTTCTTCTTCACCCAGAGCAAGGCTAGCAACCTACCCAAAGGGAGTTAATATTCTCATAGTTATCCAGAGAATGACAGACCACTGGCCTATGCCCGGTTAGCGATAAGACGGGTGAACGAAGAAAAAGAAGAAGACCTCAATGAATTTGTCTTTCAAATTGCTATAAATGATATTAATTCCATATGATGACTGTATTCGGTTCACCTTGAAACCTCAATGTTCATTTATGAGCACCGCAGTTTATCAATTACCCAGGTAAAATACAACAAGTTAATTTTAGATTGCTACAGCTGTGATTGGCTCAATTTCCCTCTACATCCTTTCAGGCCAATTTCTAACTGCCCAGAGATTATTCATGTTTGCATTTATTTCCGTTGAAACGGCAATGACTGCTTCATCACTTGGTTATATTATTGGATCCCTGCTAAACCTTTCAGTAAAATTTATTCCATTACCGTATTATGCGCATGATTTAATCTTTGCTTCTTTAGGATTCTTTTTATTGTACAATTTTACTTCACCTTCCACTTCATGCAATCTCCGGCTTTGGAATAACAGCAGCAGCCATGCCTCGACATTTTTATTATCTGTCACACGTTGCTTACACACGTTACGCCCTCCGTTCTTTGATGGGAATCATTTTTGGATACGATAAACCGGCTAATGTGTGTCCTGAAGAAGCTCTCTACTGTCAGTATCAATATTCGAGCAATTTCCTGAGAGAAGTGGGACTTGAAGACTACTATTTTGTTTACGATTCGTTGATTCTCGCTGGTTTTTATGTGTTTTCCCGTATATTGGCGTATTTTATTATTAGATATCGTTTAGTAAATGGTGTATATAATATTAGAATATTTTAAATATAATTTATTCCAGCAATGATATAATGATATAACCAATTCACAAATAAACTTAATTGAGAAAAACAAACATGTTTTATTCACTGATTTATTCACATGGCGTTTTTTTCTAATATATTTGGCAATATTTGGTCGGACCTATTCTAAGTTGTGCGGTAAGAAAGAATCTACACCAACTATCGCTCGAAAATCGATTAAAAATTTATAACCTTCTTCCTCATCTTGTCTCTGGACTGTGATTTTGATTTACCTACAAACAATATAATTAAGGTTGACTAACGTTTACGTAAATTTAAAATTTGCATTTTCTTTAAAAAGTGATAATTATGTAACATGTTTTTCATCCAATTAGAACCGAAAGTGTGCATATGTTGCAATTATATTTTAATATGTGAAAAATGAAATCACTTTAATTTTACAAAAATGCAGGATGATAGATGTCTATGAAATATCGATACTTTATGAACGTAGAAATGTTGCTCCCATGCAACACTTTCCAATCCACTGAGTCTGCAACAGCAAGCCCAACTGGTTTTCCAGTGTGAACTTTTACTGCAGCAACACTGGACTGTGGCAGCAACAGTGCAAGACTTTAATTAATATGACTAACAAGCATCCAGCACTGAAGGTCTGTCTAGCCAGTCTGCATTAACAGCCGTTGCGTAAAGTATTCTAAAATAAAGTAGTAACTATGAAAAGCTACAAAAATACCAATAAAAAATTTAGAAAAACTAAAGTTTAATTGTGGTAATATATAAAAGTAATGTAATAATAATGTTATAGTGTATGCAAGTTCGGCTGCCTATTTTAATATGTGCCATAAGATTAGTGATAAGTGACGAGTACTAAATGAATAAATTCAGTTTGAGTACTACGCTCAGGCAACAGATAAAGTTTGTTACACGATGTACATATCAGTGAGATTACAACTTGACGCCAACTGCAGTTTACGTACAAATTGAGTACGCTTCAACGATTATACGTTCGTGAAACTTATACATAAATCATTACTGTTCGAAATTTACGAAAACACTAACTAAAACAATGAAGTTAAACTGAGTAAAACACTTTGAGACATATTTTATTAAGCTATAATATGGTGCAATCAATCATTTACACTTAGTAAACCTATAAAGTGCGATATAAAAGTCTGATTATGCTCTACTTTGGTTAAGCAAGTTTACGAGATGGAAGAAACAACTCCTATTGGTATTCATTTCGAAAACTTGAGATTTCATACGAGTTTTGGTCTAAAACGAGGTAATTATTGTTTTTCTATTTATGTTCTATAATGTACACATTTCTGTATAAATTTGTTTAAGAAATGATTCTTTTCATACTTAATGGTCGTAGAAAAAGTATAGTGTATAACTTGCATGGATAGCCCTCACTCGTTTCGATTTCCTCACTCGTATAAGCTACATTTCTTTTAGTCTTAAGGAAACGGGTAGCATTCCATGCTCGTTGTACAATGTATATTTCAATTTAGTTTTCTAATCAGGTTAGTGGAAAACAAGTTTTCAATGAGATGAGTTTTAAATGAAATACGTTTTTAACGCAAGTAAGTTTTTAGGGGAAATATACACAGGAGAAAAAAGGTATTTTAAGGCAGAGATTTCCAAACTGTTTATAGCAGTGCCTCTCTTTTCTGGTCGCCCCCGTATTTAAAAATATTCTCTTCGGGGATTTTAATTTTCGTGTTAATGAAATTTTTGTTACGTGTTTGTAAACTCTTCGTATCTTCGTATTTGTTAATATACTGTGTACAGAAATCAACACATCCCTCAATCCCCCATTACACAAGAAATTAATGAAATATCACAAGAGAAATATTCCAAGGAGGTTAGTATTCTCGTAAAATTACTTGGATGAGAGACTTATTCAGGGTTTTAGGAATAAAATAAGCCGGCCCTAGCATTTTTAGATGATTCTGATTTGTCTAAGAGCATGTATTGCCCTTCACGTTCTTGTTCTAGCTATTGAGAGTCTTATCACACTTTTTAGGTACGAAGACTATCCACATTGGGAATTTCTTGCTGCTTCTGATTCGTCCGAAGCACGTGTGGCCCTTCAATTTTTGTCCTAGGTATTGAGTGATCTATCACACTAATAAATACATAAAATAAGCCAGTTCGAGTATTCTGATTCCTCTGCAGTATGTGTTGCCCTTTAATTTTTAGTATCAGCAATTGAGGGACTTATCGCACCGATTTTGTTATAAAATACGCCTATACTAGTATTTTTTGTGGTTTGGATTTCTCTGAAGCACGTAATACCCTTCAATTTCTTGGTCTAGCTATTATTGTCAATTCTCACGCACACTCTGAGACCTTTAGGGACCTTGGAGGCGCGTCTCCAAGTTTGGACATCTCAGCTTTAATGGAACTATTTGGCATATCGTTTTATTTAGTTTTCTTTGGGTAAAATACGATTTTGATCATTTTTAAATGTTTTTATTTCATTACATCTTACGCAATAAATACATCAGTGCCTCAAAAACGACAAAAACGGTACAAAGTGAAGTTAACGTAGTAATTTTCAAAAGTTATGCCCAAAAAAACGAACACTGCCAATAGAACCAAAACAAACGCCATGACAAAGACTAGATAATTATGTATACAATAACCAGAAATAACTCCAAGTTCATTGAGTCGTTTTCGATATATTTTGGTTGCCGATTTGAAAAACATGTTTTTGACGAAAACGCATGTGAAAATGTCTTAACAAACTTTAAGAAAATCAAAGTATTTTCTTCACACTGCTGGCATATTCTCTCCCTTAACCGAGATGAAATTTCTTATTAAAATTCTAGGACCAAAAGAAATTCTCCATGGAATATCCGGTGACTTCCCATCTGGCAACCTTGCAGCAATTATGGGACCTTCTGGGTCTGGCAAGACAACGTTACTTAATATTCTAGCTGGATATGCGAAACCAAAACGAGGAACCGTTACTCACCCAATTTTAAACAATCAACAATCGCCAGCAACAGGAAGAACTGTCTACATTCCGCAAGCGACTTACCTCTGTGACCTGCTAACTGTTAGTGAGACATTCCAACAAGCTGCAGAATTTAAAATAGCAAACTCAAAAGACTACCAAGCGAAAATTCACAATATGGTCACAACGTTAGGATTAACCAAAGTGTTAAATTCTAGAATTTCTTGTCTTTCTGGTGGTGAGAGGAAACGCTTAGCTTTAGGCATTGAATTACTAGGTGAATATGACGTAATACTTATTGACGAACCCACAACGTATGTATACACAAATTAAGTTCATTTACATATTTTACTTAATTATATACAATTTTTTAGTGGCCTAGACATAAAATCGACACAAATATGTATAGAATATTTAAAAACCTTGGCGGAGAGTGGAAAAACGATTGTTTGTACAATTCATCAACCATCAGCCACTGTTTTAGAAAGCTTCGATTATATGTATGTACTTAGTGATGGTTATTGTTTATATCAAGGAGCCATAAGTTGTATGTTATCGGTTTTGGAGGAATTTAACATGAAATGTCCGTGTTATCATAATCCAGCAGATTTTAGTACGTTTTTTTTATTTCTATAGAAATGTAATGAAAAACAAAAAATTTCATGATCCCTAAAATATTTACATCTTTTTAGTAATTGAAATTGCTTCTGGGGAATATGAAAACAAAGATATAAGCATTAAAAGTGCATTAATTGAACAATTCAAAAAGCCTATATTACAACCGTCAAATGGTAGGAATGAAAATCTTAAAAGTCGGAGGAAATACGTGGCGACATCTTGGCGCCAATTACGAACATTACTGAAGAGGGAATATATAAAAGCGACTAGAAATCCGGTACGTTTTTTGTTTGTTTTGTTGGTATTATGTTGACTAATATTACAATTCACGTTTTCGTTTTAGACCTTAACCTATTTGAGGTTAACGACAAGTGTGCTGAACAGCCTAGTTCTTTGCGCCATCTTTTGGCAGATAGGGAATGACCTTACCAAATTATGGTTCAACTACAATGGTATATTGGGTTTTGTTTTACATCTGATGATGCCATCGCTAATGCTTACAATCTTAACATGTACGTATAAATAATTTTAGAATGCAACTATTACTCTTATAATGATAATTCCTCTAGTTCATTTTTCCAACACTTGGAATAGTAAAGGAGAATAAAATGTTGTTTCTGCTTCCTATCATTGCGTTGTAAATTAGTTTCAGTTCAGAAAATATTGATTATTACTTTACAGTTACAACAACAAGTATCGGTATCGATTAATTTATTTTACGTACCGATATTTTATGTTTCGATACTTTTGCCAATAGTTGGTTACTCTGCTGTCTTGGCTGAGAAATAAATCAGAAATTAAAAAAAAAAACTATAAAATACCGGTTCGATCATATTTCGAAATTTTAAGGCTTAATCTTTCTTAAGTTTTATAAGGTTTAGTTTTATTAAGTTTTTTTTTTTACATTTTTAGTTCCAATGGAATGCAGTGTCTTAAAGAGAGAAAATATGAATAAATGGTATTCATTGAAATGGTATTATTTTTCTATTACATTAATAGATTTGCCAATATGTGTAAGTATCTTCAATAGCAACAATATTAACAAATACCTTTTTTAATATACAAACTATTTCAGATAATCTACTGCATTGTATCAAATATAATCTACTACACTCTGACTGATCAGCCTTGGGAAATTTGGCGGTTTACAACTTTCTCGACCTTGGGATTTCTGATTTGTATAATAGCTCAAAGTTTTGGACTTCTAGTTGGGTCCTTATTCAATGAAGTTGTAAGTATTCTCTTTCTTTTTCCATCTCTCTCTCTCTCTCTCTCTTGTTATCTCTCGCCTACTTTCTCCCACCTTCTCTTTAGCTTTTACATTGTTATAATATAATATTTTAGAATGGAACATTTATTGGTTCAGCCATATCATTCCCAATGATGCTCTTTGCTGGTTTCGGCATGACATTCAAAGACATCCCAAACTATATTCGTTGGTTTGGTCATTTTTCCTATTTAAAGTATGGCGTTGAAGGTATGGCAGCTAGTGTCATGGGATATAATCGTAATGATCTTACATGTCCAGGAAACGTTCATTGTTTGTACAGTACTTCACAGGAATTTCTGGATGATATGGGCGTATCCAGTCGCGACCTTGAATTTGACTTTTTTATTTTATGTACGTTTTTTATTATGTTGCGGATTGTTACTTATTTTTGCTTGAAAAAACGGATTGGTTAAATATATTTGAAAAATTCTTACTTACCTTAATAATAATAATAATAATAATATCACAATTTTAATGTCTATCGACCTCTATAAACTAGTACTGTGGCATTAAGCTGTTTTTGTTGCTATTTTTTGGTAATAGCAATGGAATTTTATAATGATAATGGAATTTTATCTGAGAGTTTACCTCATGGCTAGTTCCGTATACAATTATCATGGATCTTTGATGCGCTCCTCATGCCGCGAAGAAAATCACAAAAATTGCTGACTTGCATATTTGTATTATCCTGAGTGATGTGAGGAACACACAGGTGCTCAAATCACTCGAAAACTCACCTACCATAAGAAACGCTACCAAACCTCTATAGCTACGTTTTCTAGGTTTACTTCAGCTGCTACCACTTTCTAGCGAATTTCCACAGGCCCCTTTTCAAAGGGAAGAGTTCACAATGTCCATAGATTAGTGCAGAAAGCGTCCAGAGAGCGAGAGTCTAAGCCCTGTCGTAATATTAAGAATAACGATGACAACTGTTTGAAACTGCCAACTACGTCAATATCTCCCTCAGTTATTATTATAATTTATAAAGCCAAAAGTCCTCGAAAGATGTGCACATTGAAAACGTAAAAGAGTGTAAGTAAGTTTGAGTTACTCTTTCATTTCATATATTAATTAAGAATCTAAGTTTCGTGCAATAAATACTATATATAAAGTTAAAACCGCTATATTCATTTATAACCCCGTCCTAATTCAATATATTAGTCAACCTTACCTTTCTTCCTATAAAAATATCATCTGCACTGTAATACAATACAGTTAGACATATAATCGCTGATAAATTATAACGAGGTGGTATAATCGTCCCATATTTTGCAATGGTTCTTGGTTTTATTCGCATTATTAAAGAGCCGAAATTCTCCTGTCTTCACTAATTGCATATAATGCATTCGTTGATTAATTGAAGCACCTGCTGGCATGGATGTTGATAAAACAGCCATCATTTTCTTGAAAGCAAAGAATAATCTTTACAATCATTTATAACAGACTTCATAAAAGTTATAAACTTCATTACAATAATAATAAAATGCTACCAACGTATACATACAATATCCATATTATAAATTGTATAATCTGAATAAAATTCATAACAAATGCCATAATTCCTTGTAAACCAAACTCATCGGTAAAAATCGGTAAAAATCGGTAAAAATCTTCACGATATCCAGTAACATATTCGTTTGTTTAATAAACTCAAATATCTGAAGACGATCAAAAAATCTCCGAAAATCTTCCTTGAACCTTGCGACTCTTTTCACTAATCTATTACGTGTGTTTCTCATGACACCAGGACCTCCAAGACTGAATCCAATTTTAATTTTCGAGTTGAATTTAGGACGACCAGCCATCATCGACAAAAAAGTCGTACCTCCTTGAGAATGGCCAATATAGGACACTTTCGTAAAACTAGTTAGTTGTAAAATATAATCGGTCATAGCTGTTCGGTCAATAACGCTTATTTCATGCCAAGAAAAGTCCCAAAACTTTTGAGGATTAAGATCAGGATCTAGGTTTATATGTCGCCTACTTCTTTTGGTACCTCGGGCATTTCCTATATAGACATCATAACCATGGTTAGCTGAAATAGAACCTAAGGCTTTGTCAGGATCATGAATGATACATCCTCACGCTTCTGCTATTAAACCATGCATTAATAGAATGAGTTCACCGAACGTTTTTGCCTTTAAATCCGGAAAAATGTTGATTTTTCTCTTTGAATTGAGGAGATCATTTTCTTGTTGTGGGAATATTCGTATTATTTCCAAAATATAGCCATTTGATGTTGTTATAACATGTTTTTCGTATTTGTAGTTGTATTTTTCCATAATTTGATAATTAAATAATTGTTCATTATTTAAATGCATAATTACTTATAACCATTTTCTTACGTCATTCATTCCTACATGTGGAATATCCCCTGGAATATCTTGAAGTGATGAGGGAATTATTAGAAAAATTATGTCAAAACATATATAATTTTACAGATTCATATTTTTTTAAGTATTTGTTGGTATAATAATGTCACTTTACAAGCTGTCTTGAAGCAATTGTAACCAGTACTAAAGAATATTTACCAAATTTATAATTCGATTCGATTATAATTCGAGAACGATACATGACATTGATAATGACCACCCTTTTCTTCATCTTCCTGGGTCATTCTTTACATAAACAAATTAACTTACGTTTATTATAAATAATTTGAAATTAGCATGATATAATTCTTTTAAAATTCATTGCGGACAATTTATTTCAATTATGGCAAATTTACGCAATTCTTGACCACTTGCAAGATATATTATTATTATTATTATTATTATTATTATTCAACAACCTTTTTCTACCACATAGTGTTACAAGGGAATAGTAACTTTCACCCGGCCCAATCCGGTCTCGCTACTGATGGTACTTGCTCTGAACTTTTTGTGCATATGAGTTTTTTCCGGGGACCGTTGCAAGCGAATTCATTCGTGTTTTTACCTCGAAATCAGGAGTTCGCGGACGGCGTCGCAGCCACTTGTTGAGTGGGGAGACCAAGTGGTCACCCATCCAACGCCTAGCTACGTCCGACGTTGCTTAACTACGTTGATCTAACGAGCACCGAGCTCCACAACGCGGCAAGCATTGCAAGATATAACAATTGTAAAAATAATCAATTATTTGATATTGAAGTATCAATTTGATTGTAAAGTATATATAAAAACTATGTTTATTTCAGGCATCAACAAAAATTAACGGCATTTGAATACTTAATCCAATATGAAATTATACCTGACATTTTGGTCAATCATACAGTATTTATTAAAATTGACATAAATCCAGTCATGAATTTTTATTTTATTTAATGTATTCGGTCTGCAGACCTGGCCATCGACCTTCACTGGTCCTTCAGCCTGGATACATAGATATGATTTTTATTGTGTTTTTGTATATATTACATGTTATTGTGATTTTTTGTTATTGGTTTTTGTGATGTTGTTGTTATTATTGTGTTGTTGATGTGGTGTCTTGTTGGGTGTGAGTGAAGTGAATTTTTATGTTGTCGGTGGATTCTTCTTGCGTGTTGTGGGTTGCGCATTGCGATTGTTGTGACTTTATCGGTGTGGATTTTTATTAATATGAATTTTTCGTGTGAATTTTTAATGTGAATAAATTAAATAAGTGATTTTGAGTGTGAATTTATAATAATAATAAATTCACACTAGTGGGGTGCCCACCCCGGGGACTTGAACCCCGTCCTCCTACGTGGTAAGCAGATGCTTTACCACTAGGCTGCCCAGGTGGGCTCCAGTCATGAAATATTCTGGTTCTTTTTATATTATATTCATATTTTCTCGTATTTGTCAAAGAATGTAAAAATTATGAGTAATATCTGTGGTTGTGTTGATTAGTGATATGTAAGGTGTGGGAATTCTAAACATTTGTACTAAGAGCCCAGAAAATACATAAACGAAAGTTGTTTCCTTAAGATACATTTCTACATACCTCATCCGGGACTTACACAAGAATGACTATTCAATATGAAATTTTCCTCGTTGCATTTAAACAATCATTACACATTATTCACTTAAATTTATAAAAAAAACACATCATAAAATATCATGTCATTTTTAAATATTATATTTACATTTTTCTCAAATAAGCTAAAAATTTGTAGTCCAGCCAAGTGGCGCAGTGGTGTGGTTGATGACTACTGCCCACGAGGTCCCGGGTTCGATTCTTGGCGCGGGTGCATAGTAAAGCGAATTCTTCTTCTTATCAATAGTATTAGCCTCTAATATGACTAATTACATTGAACAAGAATTGAATAGAGCTAATAACCATAGCAGTCGATGCTCGGTAAATTAAACAAAAAAGTAACTAAAAATTAGGAGCAAAAACAATAATAACAGTAGTGTTGGTTAGTGCTGTATTTGGTAAAGGTAACAATTTTTAAGAAGTAATGTAATAATATTAAGAGTTTCTTAAACGCCAAAGCAAATCCTTAAACAATATATCAACAATATTTGTTGCCCAGAGGAAATCAGCATGACTAAAATTTTCAACTGCAATTTCTACAGGAGTTGCATTCTTCATTTCTTTTGCCATTAAATAAGAATCCTAAAATTATTGCTATAATATACAAATCAATGAAGCTACTACTTTTACAAACCTTATCTTGAATGAAAAAATCAAATTTACTGTAATACAAAATTGTTGGACAGGCAATTTTTGTAAGATTAAATCGTGGTGGGATTCTTGAACCATATTTTTCAATATTCCTGCTCTTGTTTAAATAATCAAAATGTCTGAAATCTCCATAATTAACACCCTGTAAGAAGTGAAGTGCTTGATTTACTGATGCTCCTGCAGGCATACTTGTTGCTAAGACTGGTATCATTCTCTGCAAATAAAGGTAGACATATGTGAAATAGTTTAATCCAAGTTTCAAACAAAACACACTTACGATATCCAAATTATGAGTCGTAATAATCGTTGTAAAATTCATGAACCAATCGATTAATCCCCTCATTCCAAATTGTTCATCAATTATAATCTTGCATACGAAATCATACGCTAAGCTATAACGCATAAATTCATAAAGTTCGTAAGAATCCTTGATTTTTTGCAGATCTGGTTCAAAACTACTGAACCACCTCCAACGAGGTCTAGGAGTGTGAATTGCTACAGTAGGTCCTCCAAGACTGAAACCAATTTTGATTTTCGAATTGTATTCTGGTCGACCTGCTAGCATTGCTATGTAAGAAGTGCCTCCTTGTGAGTGTCCCACGAAGGATAGTTTAGTGTAACCTGTCTGGTTCAGTATGTAATCAATCATGACAGGCTGGTCGAAGACACCGATTTCAGTCCAAGTGAAGTCCCAAAATGCTTTTCGTTGTTTTTCAGGATCTAGGTGTAAATGACGACGACTTCTTGTAGTTCCACGAGCGTTACCCAAGTAGACGTCGTATCCATGGTTAGCGAGTATGAAGGCTAGGGCTTTGTCTGGATCGTGGGAGATGAAAGTGCGGGCATCCGCCATGATACCATGCATTAGGAGCACTGGTTCACCGAAAGTTTGTGACCTTAAGTGAGAAAACACTTGGTATTCATGAAGTGGATTTGTAGAATTGCTTTGAATACTTCGATTTCTTGGAAATATATGAAGTAGTTCCAGGATGTAGCCATCATCTGTTGTTAAATCGTGTTTTTCATATGTGTAGCCATATTTTTTGATTATTTGGTACTAAAAGGAATAACATATTTTTATTGAAACGATAAATTTGGGAATATGTTATTTTGGTCTTGATACGTCAAAATTTAAATTTTCAGGGGTTTGTATCGGTCAAGATCCAGGGACTAGGTCCAGAGGCGATCAGTCCAGATTTTAATATTTTGACTAAAAATCATTCTGCCTTCTGGTAAGTTACAGGGATAAGGTGTAACAATAAATATATGTAAGTCTATAAAAACGAGGTAAGTTTCTCACATTTTCAAGATCGCCAGAATATACATAATGGGAAGTGGATTATCTGAAGAATTTTTTTTGAGCTTACCGAGCATCGACTGCTATGGTCATTCGTTCTATTCAATTCTTTTGTCAATGTAATTAGTCATATTAGAGGCTAATACTATTGACAAGAAGAAGAATTCACTTTACTATGCGTCTCCACCAAGAACCGATCCCGGGACCTCACGGTCAGTAGCCATAGACCAATCCACTGCGCCACTTGGCTGGACATCTAAAGTATTTGATAACTTACTTACTAGTTAGTACAAATACCAGACTAATCAGAAATGAATTAATATTTCAATTCAACACCATAACTATACGAGTTTCTTTGGAAAGTTACAGTGAAAAGTTTATTAAAACGAGGTAAGATTCTTCCGCTTTCAGGATCCGTATTAAGAACTCAGCGCATATATCAAGGGATGTGAGTTACCTACGATATTTTACAACTTACTTCATTCAGTTTGGTTCCATTCTACATACACATCATACTTTCAGTTAGACTCAAGCCTTGTAGTTACAACTAATTTTAGTCAAGACGATTTTCTCTGCACATTTTATGTATGTCGTTGCAATTTTCTACATTTTTAGTATCCTTAATAAAGACCCAGAAAAAGGTTGAGGCAGTGTGGGTTGCCTGTGATTCTTAACTTAACTTACTTCATCTAATCCCACATGAGGATGTCTTTCTTGAATGTCTTGCAAAAAAGTTACTACAAACACAAAACTAATCACAAACGAAAAAATATTTATACATTTCCATAACATTGTAGAACTGTACGAGTACATTATACTATTCACTAAACTTAACTGCCACGCGTTTGTTGTATTTCTGGCTAGCAACTATCTGATGATAATTAAGGTACGTTCATGAAAAAGTTTCTTGGCAATTAAATTTGTTTTTGGTCGTACGAAAAATCATTATTTAAATGCATGTCATCCATATTCAATTTATCGATGTTAAATAATTTATTCACAACTATTCCCCGCTACTGTAGAAGTATAACAGTACAAATATATTTTTATAGTTATTTTATAGAAAATTATTGAAATGATTAAATATTATTACTTAAGAAAACACGTTAAAATTGCTAAAATATTAATAATATTAATAATTGCTATTAATATTAATAGTATATAATACAAACAAATAATAACTACTTGTAAATAGATTTAATTTAATGCAAGTTTAATTGGGTTTAAAGGTAACCTTGTTTCACATTAAGTTTCATGGTTAATTCTTTGCGAAATTGTTCAAGTTTAATTAAATATTCTAGAGCACAACAAGGTTAATAATAAACTTGACGATTCTTTCAAGGTTATATCAATCTGGTGATCCATATCCTACGTTTTTAGTTTCCTTATAATGAGCAAAATATTGAATTCTCCTGTGTTAATAGCCTGGGTTTTGGAAAGTTGAAAGTAAGAGTTAACCAAGTAAGTTTCTCGAATTTTCAAGGCCCTTATTAAGAGCACAGAACAAACATTAAAGAATATGAGTTATGCAAAATGTCAATTGTATCTCAATGGCATAAATATGTGCAAGCTAAACTAATCACAAACAGCATTTCTGCAGGATCTTTAAAAAAACCTCAGAATGTAAATCTAAGAACATAATTGTTTCTTCACTTTATTTGTATATGTCTTCTCTAAATTTCCCTTCTCATTATTACTTAAGCTTGCCTTAATTCCAATAATACATTTATCGCATTTCTTGCGAGTATAAAGTCAAAATGGCTGAAATTATCAACTTGAACTTGTTTCACAATAGCATTCTTCATTCTACTAGCCATAATTCGAGTATCCTAAAAGAAATTTGTTAAAAAATATTGATACAATCGAAAAAGTATTTGTACCAACCTTAGGACTAACAAAGAAATCAGATTACAATACAATACAGCACACGACTTGCTGTAATTCTTTCAAGGTTATATAATTCTGGCATAGGGGATCCATATTTTTCTAGATTTTTCGTTTGGTTATAGTAATCAAAATCGCAATGTAACTGGAATTCCAGTATCAACCATACTTTTGTTGGGACACCACATGACTGGGACACCACATCAGTATTATATTTAAATTCCTATTTTTGGCATTAAACATAGTTTCCTGTATTATACGTACCCAGCCATTAACACTATATGACTGAAGGGCCTTTACTGCACTTTGTGAGTCGGATATGATAACTGCATTTTTTATATTAAAATGATTTGCTTATAAGCAAGCGTGCCATATTGCGAACAATTCCGCGTTGTATATAAAGCAATATTTCGGAAGAGGCCATGAATACGCTATTTGTGATGCTACAAAGGCTGATCCAACCCCACCAGCAGACTTAGATCCATCAGTGTAAATGTGCGCCCAATCTTTGCACTTATTCATTTCTTCGTGGAATAACATCATTAAAACAACCGGCAGTGTTTCCGGTTTATTATAATAACTAAGATGTAAGTTTACTTTTACCCTAGGAAGTAGCCAGTCAGGGACAGTATGCTGCAAACCTGTTTCCAGGGGGTTTGTGAAAAGAAAATCGTCCCTGGTACACATTTCACTAAAAATGATATCTGCAGATCGTGTTACTGTGGGCCGATGTGCAAATGCACCAACGTGGCCTTGCTGGAAAGCTGCAGAGTTCGGATGTAGCGGGTAGGCTCGCATCTTAATGCTATACCATAATAGTTTATGCTTTCTTCGTAGATCTAATGACATTAGATAACTTTCTGCTAACACAGATAATCTAGGACTAGTACGAAAGGCTCCAGATGCTAGTCGAGTTCCTTGAAGATGTATCTTGTCAAACGGCTTCAGAGTGGTGGTGTCTTGCAGAAAATAGCACTAAGCTCCCATACACCAATTTGCTCACAGGAGCTTTATAAATAGTTAGTAGCACTGTTCGACAAGCACCCCATCGGATACTTGATAGGTAACGAATGATATTTATATCCCTCTGACATCTCCGTACTGTAGCCGCGATGTGAAGTGTCCAGCGTAGCTGTGAGTCAAAGGCCACTCCAAGAAGTTTCAAGTTGTCAACGTCTTGTAATACCACACCTCCTAGTGTTAAGATGGGCTCAGGATGCGGTGAACGTAAGCGACAAAAATGGATACATTTTGACTTTTCAGTGGACAGTCGAAATCCACGGCGCAAGGCTGTATTGCAGATAGTGTCAATTTGTGCTTGTAATATTTCATAGTCTCCTTCATGATACACTGTAAAGTCATCCACATGTAGTATTCCGCCGCTGTTCTTCTGTAGCGATTCTGGAAGGCAATTAATTGCCACTGTAAAAATTAGTACACTCCACATAGAACCTTGTGGAATGCCATTGTCTAGTGAGTGTAAAGAAGACTGCACATTACCCAACCTGACAACAAATTCCCTTCTGCAGAGAAAGTCTTGTATAAATAATGGCAGTCTACCACGAAATCCCCATCTATGCAATGATTGCAATATACCATGTCTCCAGGTCATCTCATAAGCTTTTTCTATGTCCAGTGCTACAGCCGCTACGTGTTTTCTATTTACAAATGCTTTCTGTATGACTCGATCTCGTATCAAACGATGCAGGGAAAACGGGAGGAGACCGGTTTATATGGACTGCCAAGAAAAATCGGTGGGGATAAACGTATAATGGCTAGAACTAGTGGATCGGAAGAGGCAGGAAGAAACGTCTGGATGGGAGAAAGTTACAGAAAGTGGGCATTCACATGTCCCCTTTATACATAATGTCAATCTATCCTCTATATACATTAATATAATTCATTCAAACCTAATTATCCAATTATACAATAAATACATTCATACACAATCTAAAACACAATACTATTGCATAATATCTACATATACAATTATCTATCCACCTATATTTATTTATATAATAATTTCTAAATTAATTACACCTAATAATTATACTTATTCATAAACCGTATAACATCTTTATATAATATTCTAGTAGCATCTTTAGCCCAAATAAAATCCAAATGCGTCCATTCAGGATAATCGACCTTCTTCAGACGAACAACATTGGGCAATCGAGTAGCTGTTAATTTGGCATCCTGAAAAATATAATATATAAGAACCACACCACAACTTCTTCAAATTACTAACAATTTCAGTTACTAAAATATCATTCATTCCATAATATATTGCAACAGGAGCTGTGATCCTCCCAAGATCGTATTCCGGAGGTTGTGGTGTTCCATACCGTTTAATATTCATTCCCCAATCATGGTAATCAAATTGTCTGAATGGACCATTAATAATCTGACCAAAATGTATAAATTGTCGAAGACTCGACCCAGCTGGTGTATGAGTAGTAATAACAGGAATCAAATCATCATCAAATTGCTTCCTATCTGTTCCAGCCCAGGCGAAAAATACCTGTTTGCATATCTCCTCGGTTGGCATACCATTTCTACAAAATACAAAACCCAAATTCTCGATAAGTTTCGTCCTAGGAAGTAGTTCATATTGGCCAAGGGACATCAAAGTTCTGTGGAGCAAATTTTCGAAAGGTGCGATAGCCCGAAAGAAAGGATTAGACATATGGGTCAACTCAGCAGCTGGTCCAAAAAGTGTGGCAAATCTTATCTTGTTGTTGTATTCGGGTCGTGAGGAACCCATTACGAAAAATGTCGTTGTTCCTTGGGAAAATCCAATGTATTGTAGTTGTGTTTGGTTGGTGTTGATCAAGGCATAATCGATCATTGCAGGGAGATCGTAATAACCAATCTCATGCCAACTGAAATCCCAGAAGGCTTCCTTGTCGGTATCGGGATTTAAAGTTCTGTGTTTTCTAGAATCAGCATTCCCACGAGCGTTACCCATCCAGATATCGTAGCCTTCGTCAGCGAGAAGGTAACCAAGAGATCTACCTGGTCCAGCGTTGATCCAATCCACGGAACACTCGAAAATTCCATGCATCATAAAGACCACAGGTTTTTTAAACTGATTATAATTAGTTCTCCCATGCGTTATCCGATGAACAGTGAGGATATAACCATTAGCTGTCTCAATTTCATGGATTTCTAACCCATAACCATATTTAGAAGTTAGTTGATTCTGTGTAAACATATCAATATGAGTATCTTAATACTAAATTATGAATAAAGAGTATCTTAAAATAGCTTACTATATTTAAACCGGTATCTGGATGATAAGGGAAGAATGATATTCCATGGACACAACCCATAAAATAAACTAATATTATTACAAAATCGTAGGTTTTTGTTTTCATTTTAATATGACCAGAAATATTTATAGATCTGAATAATTATTATGTATTTCTATTACTTGACGTGTGAACTGATATTGCTTATTATTAAGTTTTGATGGATTTACTACTCGTTAATGCTCGTTTTATATGTAACTTATGTGCAGCCTTGATCAATTTTGTGACCTATTATTACACTGCACAAATGTGAAGGCAATTATGTATGAACTCGGTCATGATTTCGACAAATTGATTCGATTTTAATTGTATTTATTTTTATAGAGGTGTTTTTACATGTTAAAGAAAGTAATAGTGCTTAAAGAAAGAAAAATCTGTTGACACGAAACGAACATTATTTACGACATTTCTGATTACGCTTTGAAAATTTCATAATTTCTTAAATTTGCAAATTATCTTGGAATTACATAATATTAACATGTTCTACAAGTTCTTGTCTTA
>JAODAC010001848.1:0-37404 GCA_027575185.1 Mimaenictus wilsoni
CATTTTCACGATTTATACTTATGTTTTTGAGATTTACGATATAATATTGTTTTAATATAGTGTACAGTACTTCTTTCGTTCGAAAATTGTAAATTAATGATTTTTTTGCGAACAAATTTGGGATTTCTTGAGATTTGAGAAAACACGTGGATGAGTCAACCCAATTCAAATACTCGAGCGAACTAACATTTTTATGCCCTTCGGGGAGAAAGAAGGCACGTGTGCGTTACAAATTTGCGCGCATCCCCCACTCAAAAACACAAACATGTGCATAAAATCGCATCCAGCAAAAACTAGTCATAACACACCTAGTGTACGGACGTTATATTTTTAGAAAAAATTATGATACCCTATTGCACAAGTCCTTAATACAACAATTTTGTACATTATACCTTGTGGTTTATCTCAAGTGCCGTTGTACAATTCTTTATATATTTCTAATGACATTCACACTAACGAGTGCCATTCATATTATATAAATTACTGTTTTTAACCAACCTACTACATTTCTCTGAACCTAAACATTTCTCACTATACTTTACTTTTCTGAACTTAACCTCAGTTTCTGAAATTCGTCAAACTAAATGTTTTGAGTTTGAATTAAACTCAACAAATGAAAAATAAACTTTTAAAAACTACCACATTAAATAAATAAAAAACTTACTGCTAAGCTACAATTTTCCAAAATGTCAACGTCTTTTCTCGCAACGAGATTCCCGACATCGTCGACACAATACGTCTAGTCTACATGACCTCTGTTGCAACGACATAAGCTAAACGATAAAACATCAACGCAAAAAGGAGCAAAATGAAACGCAACAAAGAAAGGCACGCTCATAACTCTCGAGACACACATTTTCATCCCATTTACAATTCATTAATAGCCGTGCTTATTGCACCTTGCAAACACCCCCGTTGCGTCGTATGCACAATTTGCCATGCCTTTGTCGCCCGAGAATGGCAAAACGAAGAGTACGTCCGTCCCGAAGGACAAGCAAAGAACAACGACGCCGACGGCACGAGACGTGACGATATCAATACATATTGCAGCATCTAGATCAGTGTTTCCCAACCTTTTCTAGGCCACGCTCCATCTTAATATTTCTAAAAATTTTATGCCCCCATACATAATTTTTAACCCTTAAAAATTGTGTTGTTTCCTTAAGAAATATAAATGATAAGTTTTATGAAGAAATCCCTATGAAAATGTTATCAAAACATTAAGTAAGTAAAATTTCAAGTCATATAATGAAAATCTAAAAATCCAAATAATTTTAAGCGAAAGGGTTAAAGTCGTGTCGAGTCCATTTTTTAATTGCCCCTCTTAATTATCAAATTGCCTTTCTGAAAGAGGCCCCACGTTGGGAAACACTGATCTAGATTCTACAACTATAGACTTGTAAAACCCGAAGAGAACAAGAGAACATAGAATTGGAAAAACGACGATCCCTTCTATAGACACCCGTCTATGCTATTCCATACGTTCGTATACAGGAAACGAAAAGGTAGAATGAGAAAAAAGGCCAAAGGGCTCACCAAACGACGCAACGATGCAATCGAAAGCTTTAGAGAGAATAATTTATGTGCGGCGTGCACGACATCTTGCGTTTCGCAAACAAATACTTTGTAAAAGACTCTAGGAGCAAAGATGAGAGTAGTGAAGGGACGGGGAAGTCAGGGAAACGATGTGGATGGACTTCTTTCGCGAATGAATGAGTAAAAACTCTCCACCTGAGAGAGAGAGAGAGAGAGAGAGAGAGAGAGAGAGAGAGAGGAGAGCCACACGAATCGAAACTCTAGAGTATTTGCGCATATGCCTCAAGTGACTTTTATTGCGTGCGCTTGAACAACACGCGGCTTGGGGTATTGAATAACTTAATCGCTCGCGGAATTGCAGCATTGCGAAATAAACTACGTACAAACAAGTCCTACAAGTCGTTTGTACCAATCTCATCGGCGGATAATGGTATTTCATGAAATGGAAAAAAAAACATGCAAAGGATATTTCATATCATTATTCGAAATGAAAATAAGTTTATGTACATTTTTTTAATATTATTGTAGAATATTACATACTTTCATACTACATATAGGTTTTAGTATAAGTATTAATAAAATATTCAGGATATATACATTTAAATTTATTGCCCATGCCTTGTTCCGTTCTTATCTTATTAGATAATATTAGTTTATTAACTTCAGGGGTCTCAAACCTTCCAAGACAATTATCTCTTTGTTTAACCCTTTCTCCTGTCTTGCACCGACTCGATCATGATTTTGTTTTCATCAGCACATTCTTCTATGAATTTGCAATAATTTTTGTTGGAACATCTTGAGGCACACTCTTCTATATTCGGGAAAAATTGAGTGTATATGTCCTTTTATGGACTTTTACGAATTTTTTTATGAATTTTTATGAACATTTCAAACTTTAATCATCATTTTAAAGCACTTGAACCGAATCAAAAAATTGGCCCTCACGAAATTTTTATCCATTTGGGTCGTATAAACAACATATGTAAACAAGAAAGGTTACATTCGATTTTTTTTGGTTTTGAAAATTTTTATTTTATTTTTTATTTTTATTTTCATACTAACTAATGATTTTTTTTTAAATTAAATGTTAAATGTTTTCAAATTAATATCGCACCAGATATCTATTGGCAAATCATTTGTCGACCCCTGAAATTATTAACATTTTCCCATACCATCGATTGGCATAGCAGTGTTCCGAATTTACAAAGTTTTGTTAAAGTTAATTTGTTGTCATTTGTTATACGTTCATATATATGCAGCTCAGTGGTCGGCAACTTTTTTTTCAGGACGACACTTTATTTAATAACACGAAACTCTTTCTGTAATAATATTTTTAGTGCAACACTTAATTTGGACACTAGGAAAATTTAATGACAGATCGTATGCGGACCCCTGCAATTCTGAGAAAAAAAATTTCATTTCAGTAAACTAGGATTATTATTCCAAGAGTTACTATAGGTGATTATAAAGTTAATTTTGTTGCATTGGTAAACTGGTTTGGTTCGAAATCTAGTTTGAAATCAGGGTTTGGCAAATCAGTTAAAGCATCAGTTAAACGAAATCAATGAGAAGATCTAACCTCATCCAATATAATCTAACCTAACTTAAATTAATCTCAACCTAAGCTAATCTCTACGTAACTTAATCGAACCGAACTTTAACCAAACCTAAACTAATCTGGCCTAACCAAACTCAGTGCACACTAATCAACTCGTAGTAGCCTACAAATTACTAGTTAACGCCAATAAAACCCGAAATGAATGAATATGTTCAACATCCAAATAGAATTCGCAATTCCAGCAAAGTGTACATGTCGCCTGTCCACCGCTATCGCTAATTATCATTCATCAGCGTGCACGGATTGAAAATAGCGCGCAGGGAACGTACACACAGTAGTAGTAGCAGCAGGAGAAGCAGCAGTAGTCAACTACTACCACGCTGAGTATCGTTTATAATTATGCCCCGGCGGGTACACAGGGTAGGTAAGTGCGATTCGGTCGCGCCTGTCGCACCGCATTTCGCGTGAATAATCAAAACCGCGAATGCATTGCGACCCCAACGAGTCCCCTCCAATTCCTATTCAGTTCGTGTGTGTGTGTGTGTGTGTGTGTATGTGTGGCGCTGTGTGTGTGTGGCGCTGTGTGTGTTGTTTGGCGCTGTGTGTTGTTTGGCGCTGTGTGTGTTTGGCGCTGTGTGTGTGTGTGTGTGTGTGTCGCTGTGTGTGTGTGTATGTGTGTGTCGCTGTGTGTGTGGTGCTGTGTGTGTGTGGCGCCGTGTGTGTGTGGCGCCGTGTGTGTGTGTGGCGCTGTGTGTGTGTGGCGCTGTGTGTGTTGTTTAGCGCTGTGTGTGTTTGGCGCTGTGTGTGTGTGTTTGGCGCTGTGTGTGTGTGTGTTTGGCGCTGTGTGTGTGTGTGTGTGTGTGGGGCGCTGTGTATGTGTGGGGCTGTGTGTGTGGCGCTATATGTGTGTGTCGCTATGTGTGTGTGTTACTATGTGTGTGTGTGTTGCTATGTGTGTGTGTTGGTATGTGTGCGTTGGTATGTATGTGTGTTGGTGTGTGAATGTGTTGCCTCACTAAAACCCACACATACCCTGTCAGCCAACCCTTTCGCTACAACGCTGAATTCGATTTGCATTCGTAATTGACAGGCGCCACGAACGAGTAAAAGGGGTTTGCCATATTTATGCTAAACATGGAGACATTAATTGACTCGGTTGAGTGGACCACATAACCCAGGGGGACGTTTGTATACAAATACAATTTAAAATTATATTTGATTAAAGCTTGATATTATTCAATATTCAAAATCAGTTTGAATTGATTAATTTCATGAAAATTAATTTGGAGCATTTTGACTTACCGTTGAGACATTGTGATGAAGTTTTATACCTTATGGTGCAACTTTGTTTTAGTGTATTATTTTCGGAGTTTGTTTTTGGTGATTTTTGAAGTTTATTTCGTGAAGTTTGGTGAAGTTTTTTAATTTCTAAGGTTTTAGGATTTTATTGAAAATTTGAAGAGTATTGTAATTTTTAGCTTTTGGAGGTTTTGAAGTTGATAAAGTTATTGAAGTTGATGAAGTTTTAAAGTTGGTGAAGTTTTTTTGAAGTTGGTGTATTTTTGTAAGTTAGTGAAGTTTTTATTATTATTATTAAATGAAATTGGCGAAGTTTTTATTGAAGTTGGTGAAGTTTTCCGGAAGTTTTTGATGATTTTATAAAATCAGAAATATAAAGATGAAGAAGTGCCCACTATTCACAAACAATTTTTTAGCACATTTTTTTTGAAGTTGTCACTTGGTTTTATTCACCTGGCGTAGAAGTTTTGAAGTTATCGCTGGGTTTGCAGTTTGAAGTTTTTAAGGTTGTTGATACACTCACGCACTAGGTACGCTCACGCACGCCTCGCAGGCGGAAAAACGTCGCGGAAAAACGGCCGTGGTTTCGTTGCAGGACGCGGAAGTGGCGTGGAAGAGAGCAGCGCACCGCATGACGTGCGTGCAGGAAAGCGTCCACGTGATAACAAACACACGCTCGGATGCCGGCTCGGTGGAGTCGCGCGCGCCGCCGCCACGTGCTCCTCTCTCAGGCTTCACTGGCTGGCTGACTGCTTCGTGTTTGGGTGGGATAAGACAACGGGAGCTGGGAGAGAGAGCACAGAGCGAACGTGGTGTGGCGCACCAGCCAGACAGGCGCGCGTCGTCGTTTTCTCGGAGTAGCAGCGGTTGTCGGCTGCAAGATGAGTCGTCGCGTCGAGCGCGACTACCAACTGCCATACACAGCCCATACTCTCATGCGGCGCGCCTACAATCGGTCATCTTCGGCGGGACAAAACATATGCCGGCCGGCGGGAGAGTGAGAGCACCCGCTCGTTGGCGTCGGTGGTGATGTTGGTGTTGGCGGTGGTAGTTGCAACAAAAGGCGGTTGCGAGTACGACCAGTAGTGGCCGCGGTTGTCTGTAACGAGGGTAAAAAAACGGTAAAAAAGCAAGTTTCAAGTTAATCTCTTGGCATTGAAAAATGTGCCGGACGATGAAATGCAATCTGCAATCTGTTTGGGGGTGGTGTGGTTGGAATACTATCCCTGGCACGTCACTTGTTTTTCTAGGAGGAAAATGGGAAAAAGGGGCAGTTTGCAAAAATGGTTGCGAGCTGTTGCAGGCGCTATCAGTTTTACACTAAAAAATAAACGCACTTGAGTCTACCCCGAAACCCCGAAACTCTTTTCTGTACTAAATTATAAAACTTTAAGCTTTATCTTATTATTAATTTCTATTCATTTATCGTTTTTTTTCTATTACTCTATTTTCTATTATTCTATTTTTATCATTTTATGTTTCCGGGTTTTTTTTTCGATTTTGGCTATTACTATGGACTATGGACCACATGAAATAGTTTTCCATTATTATGTTTCTCTTCTCTTTTGTTTACTGCATTGGTCAGTACAGCACGGTTAATTATTTGGCAAACATAGGCGTAAGAGTTCCCCTAAACTAATTTTCGTTAATAAATCTTCTTTTTTTTAAATTTGGAGCATTTTGACTTACCATTGAGACATTGTGATGAAGTTTTATATCTTATGGTGCAACTTTGTTTTAGTGCATTCTTTTCGGAGTTGTCTTTTTGGTGATTTTTTTAATTTCTAAAGTTTTAGGATGTTATTGAAGATTTAGAGAGTATTGTAATTTTTAGCTTTTGGAATTTTTTTTGAAGTTGGTGAATTTTGTTTTGAAGTTGCTGAAGTTTTTTTTTGAAGTTGGTGAAGTTTTTTGGAAGTTGGTGAAGTTTTTTCTTCTTCAAGTTAGTGAAGTTTTTATTATTATTATTATTATTATTAAATGAAATTGGTGAAGTTTTTATTGAAGTTGGTGGAGTTTTCCGGCAGTTTTTGATGATTTTATAAAATTAGAAATATAATGATGAAGAAGTGCCCACTATTCACAAACAATTTTTTACATACTATTACATACTATTTTTGTCATTTTATATTTCCGTATTTTTTCCGATTTTGGCTATGATTATGGACCACTTGAAATAGTTTCCCATTATTATGTTTCTCTTCTCTTTTGTTTACTCCATTGGGAAGTACAGTGAGGTTAATTATTTGGCAAATATAGGCGTAAAAGAACCACCTAAACTAATTTTCGTTAATAAATCCTCAGGTAAAGTTGTCTCTACATTCCTAAAAAAATCAAGCGGAATACGACCACTTTTCCCATCTTTTATTTAACTTTTTTGGTCTCTTTATGTAGATCCTGGACACATCGGACACAATAAACAAAAGGACATTTACCCTGCAATCCGTTTTATGTCACTTTTTCACCATGCCCACCACAAAAACCGAAACTCCCAACAACAGGGTAGAAGCGAAAAAAAGAAAAACAGCCAAAGGGTTTCTCTTCCTTTCTTCCTTCCTTCCTTCCTTTCTCCCTCCTTATACGAAACAAGCTCTCAATGCGCAATGCACATCCAAACAGGAAACAAACTGAACATAAACCTATTATTTAATAAAAGAACCAAACAGGACAGCGCCTGCAATTACCTTCCGAAGTATGCCACCCATCGCTTACTTCCTCCTATGCTCCACCTTTTCCATTTCCACAACTCCTATCCAAAGTCGTTTTCCTTTTATCCAGTCGTGTATATCCTGAAGTGCGCGACTCAATTCATTGTCGTACGCCTCTAGGCGGAAAAACTTCTTCTCCTAATGATACTCGTACTTGCACGATCCGAAATTGCTAAACGTTTTCCCTTCCTTTCCCTTCCATTCCTTCCTTCTTTCTTCTTCCTTCTTATACCCGATGAAACGACGTCAAGACGACGCCGCCGACTTCGGCGTGAAGGATAATAAACTTAATCATTTCGGATTTGGGAAGTCGCAGCGAATTGCTGCGTTTTCCGTGTGACAAATTTAATTTACAGCCGTCTGTCGACGGGAAAACAATTTATTTCGCATTATTGTTGCACTACGCCGACGCTGGAGCGCCGAAAATAAGATGACGCAAATGGAAAATGGGAAATTCATCGGTTTTACGAGACGGCTTTGCAATTTATACGAACATTTATATGGAATTGGCGAAATTAAACAATAACGTTCGCTTTGATATAAATATTAGTTGGTTAATTATTTGGTTATGTTGAACTCTCTTAAACTATAGTACAATATATTAATTGATATGTAAATAATAAGAGTTTAACGCACATTATGATTCAAACCGCCTGGTTAACTCGTGAAAAATACAGTGGATATAAATTAAATTCAAATATTCGTATTGGGATTAATTGGGTATAGATATAATTTTGATTTATTCATGTTTGTATTTTAAAAAAGCAGAAATATTTATTTCGAAAAGAAAAAAGAGGTATCCTTGCATAGGAAATGTATTTTACCGACAACGGGTGGCACCGGAGTCGACCCCACAGATTTGATGAAATTTGATTTTGGTCGAATAAAACTGGAAACTAATTGCAAATGGAAGTGCTGACGATTTACTAGCTACGCTAAGCAGGCTGCATTTCAACAGTTGAAAAGGAATGCATTTAAGGCACTGATGCTTCGTTCTCAAAGTCCTTTTCAAGAACAACGCTTAAGAGTTACGTCAACTATAATTTGTTTCTAGTCTTATTCTACATGCATACCAATTTTTATGTAACTTTGAAGGGTCGACTCCGAAGCCTCCCTTTGTGTAAAAAAACTCTAACAAAATCAATTCTAACAAACTCTAACAAACGATTTAAAGTATTTTATTGATAACGGAAGGCACCAGAGTCGGCCCCACAGATTTGGTTGAAATTTGATTTGGTCGAATAAGACTAGAAACTAATTGTAAATGGGAGTGCTGACGATTTACTAGCTACTCTAAGCAGGCGGCATTTCAACAGTTGAAGAGGAATGCATTTAAGGCATTGATGCTTCGTTCTCAAAGTCCTTTTTAAGAACATCGATTAAGAATTACGTTGACTATAATTTGTTTCTAATCTTATTCTACGTGTATACCAATTTTTATGTAACTTTGAAGCGTCGACTCCGAAGCCTCCCTTTGTGAAAAAACTCTAACAAAATGAATTAGGACAACGCTTGAGAGTTACGTCGACTATAATTTGTTATTAGCTTTATTCTACATGTATACCAATTTGTCGGTAACTTTGAAGGGGCCACTCCGAAGCCTCCCTTTGTGAATAAAAAATAAAGTCTAACAATATCTAACGAAATATCAACGACAAGTTATAAATACTTAAACAAAACATTGCATCATGTTCTTAGATCAATTTTAAGTAATTGTATCTTTTAATCCGTGGCGCTGATATTGACGTACAAATCGTAAATTAAATTCATATTTACATTTCATTGAAATCAATAACCACAATTGCACCGCACTTGCACCAGTTTGACTTATATCACCAGACCGCAATTCCCGCAATCCTATTAAATCGTGCCAGTGTTTACTGAAAAATTTATGACATCACATGCCACATCCGAAGTCCAAGTCACTCAAAGTCTGCCACTTTACCTCCCGGTATTCATGAGAGGTACATTCATGGTAGTGGTAGCCGCTTGATACTCCGGGGCAATCGATGCACGATTAATATGCGAATTAATCATCATTAGAGCGCGTGCGTAGAGTGCACAAGTGCTCAAGATGACCAAACAATGACCTCAGGCGCACACTCATAATTCCTTCCTCTACTGCGAGGATACAACTACGTACAACTTCGTGACGCAAGAAAAACAGTAAGCCCACATTTGTATATAGGCATAATATGAGCGGGGTATTATCTAAGCGATAGGAAATTAGCAGCTGGTTGATAGGTAGATGATCGGCTTTGTAAACAAGCGGAGGTGATGGAATGCGATCTATATAGTTTTCAGCTGGTGCCTTGTGAGGTTGTCTGGGTAACAATAAAAGAGATAACGTGGGGATCGTGGTTGAATGACGGACTCGCAGGTGAAGACTGCTGATGTCGGACTGGCAGCTGAAGATGGACTGATTGGTGGTAAACTGCCGGTGACGACGGATTCTGGTGGCGGAGTAGGTGATGACGGCGGTCTCGTTGCTGGTGGTTGCTGAAGATGGACTGTCTGGTGTAGACTACAGGTGACGGCTGATTCTGGCGACGGGCTAGCTAATGACGGCTGCTTACGTCAGATTGGCTGCTGAAGATGAACTGGCTGATGTAGGCTGCCGGTGACGGATACTTGGGCACGGCGGATTCTTACGACCGACTAGGTGATGACTGTGGACTAACTAGTGGCGGCTGCTGATATCGGACTGACTGCTGCAGATGGACTGGCTAATACAGGCTGCCGGTGACGGACTCTCGCTGATGGCGGATTCTGATGACGAAGCGAGCTGATGACAGCGGACTCGCTGGTTTCGGCTGTTGATGTCGGACTAGCTGCTGAAGATGGACTGGCTGGTGGTGGACTGCCGTTGACGGACTTGCGATGATGGCGCTTTCTGACGACGGACTAGCTGAGGCCGGCTGATTCGCGGTTGCTGATGTCGGACTGGCTGCTGAAGATGGACTGGTTGCAATAGACTGCCGGTGACAGAGTCTCGGCAAAGGTGGATTCTGGCGACAGACTAGCTGATGACAGCGGACTTTCTTTTCAGTAATTATCAGACTCCCTTCAGTACACTTATCTCAAACCGTAAAACAGTCGCAACGCCACGAACCACGAACGATGTACATCGTTTTCAATATTAGTAACAATGGTGGGTCAATTGGTTAATGATTTCGCAGTTAAAAAATTCACTGCTAACATCCTACCGGTCCAAAAACGCACATAATACTAACTATATACGAGTATACTGTTGATGAAGCTCACCGCTGTACATTGATTTACGTGCAGGGGCGGTCGAGAAGTATTCATATTCATGTCAGCTATGTAAATCTAAAGCCACATCCTATACAGCGAAAAATCACTGCTCTCTCTTTCAATCCTCAACTTCAAACGCTAAAATCTTCTATCAGATTTAAGCAAAACATGTTAAGACATTTTCTTTGTCTTAATCAAGAATTAAGAAGTTTTTATACAAACGATTTCTTTATTAAAATAGAAAATTTTAGTTTCGAAAAAGGATTAAGCCTAATCTACATATGTTCGTGGCTTGGGGAAGTTCGACGTTGATGTACGTGCAACTAACCATTTTCAAAACCACGGCTCGCGACTCGACGCGACGGCTACATTGCAATTATGCGCTTTAATATTACATGCTGAGAACAATGATGTACACGCTATGCTGTGTACAGACGTGCTGTGCTGCAAGCACGACTGCAGCGAACTAAACCTGAAAAAAATTTTTAAAAGAAAAGGCTTAAATTTTAATTTACATTTTTATATTACTTTATGCGAGTTTCATACTAATGGCATATGGATTAGCATATGCATTTGTGTGATACGTTCTTTTTTAGGCACAATTCCTTTAAAATTTCATTTTTTACGGTTACTGTCAAAGTACTGTTAATGGGAATACGAAGAAATATGTCTAAATAGTTATAGATCATTCTGTGAAGTTACTAATAAACACGTATAGGGAAGTATTAGTTTTATAGTTTTACAGGAGAGTTTTAAGCATTATTATTAATATAATATGCGCGCAGGGCTACCAACATATATTTAGTTTAAAACTAATGGCGCTGCATGCGCTGTCAAAAGTCAACTAAATTCAAAATACAAATAAGTAGGCAACCAAAGAGACAAATTTATTTTATATTCTCTGAAGAGGAAATGTAAGAACACAAAAAAGATCACTTTATTTTAACTCTATTAAAAATAAAATGAGCAAAATCCGAACATACTAAAGCTTTTTGGGTTGCCTACGTTAGCTTAAAAGTTTGGCTTTTAATGATATTTTAATGATGGAAGCTTGGACAAATAATTAAAATTCATGTGAACTAGGTTAGCTTATTGTTTGAGAAAGTTTGCTGTAAGTAAAATGCCCTAAGAGGACACAACAAAACTATGATAATCAAGGATAATTAATAACAACTAATCCCATAGGTTCAACGGAGTTTCGAAAGGATGTAGCAAAATATAGCTGCCCCTTTAGCAATGAAGAGTACACCACAAAATTGGCTTACAAACTGGCAGCCCACCCGGAGGGTCTTCAAAGCCTTCCTAAAGCACGCCACTCATCCCTACACGCCGACAAGGATTATTCGGGTGACACTGATGTACCGGCATCGCGACGCCGAGTGATTTTGATCTCTCCTCCAACCGAATCACGATGGCGGCCTATTTATATTGCCCCCAATTTTGGCCCATCCAAGTTTAATGAATTGCTGCGGAAAAAAAAGAAACATCGACGTATTTAAGATAGGAAAACGTGATTTATTTGAGTATATAACATATGCCTGTTAATTTTGAGGTTAGAACAGAGATGAAGTTTTCATGAAGACTATCGAAATTCACACAAAGCACTAGAGTACATGCAAGAAGTACAAACGCTGCACCTGTCAGAATTATGCGTGCGAAGCGTATATGAAACGGCACTTAGCATGACTTTGGTGAACTTGTAAAATGTAAAGTATGCAAATGTTGGCATTAAAGACGAACGACAGCACGCCAGCTGTCGCTATCGGTCGCTATCAGTCGCTATCGGCGAATGGTGAAGAGCGAATGTAATTGCGAATGTGCCAAGGCAGAGTTCAAACGCACCAGGACGAGATGCACGGGACATGCAAGCGACAATATCAACGAAAAGCGTCGCCGTCGCATAGTAGGCGATATCAAGAAAAAGAAAAACGACTTAAATCGACGCAGCGCGAAGTCAGCGCTAAAAGTACACATTCGGCGTCATTTCATCCTGATTTTTACGATATGTATAATAATACTATTGAAATAAATGGTACGCCATAAGATAGCTTGTCTCTTCTACTTCAATAATCAATTGTTATAATTAAAAAATTTCTTTTTTTACACCAAGTTATCAAGGGTATACTTTACCATTCGTTGGCAATATGAAGGAATAAAATGTATCTAAAGAGTCGCATATCAGCATATTCCCTATTTCATACTCTATCAAATGGTATTGAGTTTATTAACATCTTGTTTGTGCGCGATATTATTTCCTGAGTGTATATAGGATGGCGCAGGAGACTCCATGTAAATTGCCCATATACTAATAGTGCGAGATGCACGCCACTCAAACCGAACAAAGTCACAACTCATATATGGACGATTTACATGCGGTCCACTGCGCGTTCCTATGTACACTCCAAAAAAGAACTCGCGCACAAGTAAGATATTAGTAAGTAATATATCATTTGATAGAGCATAAAATCAGAAATATGCCGATATATGACTCATTGAATACACTTTGTCTCTTCATTTCGTCAGCAAAAGGTAAAGTCTACCCCTAATAGATCTCTGTAAAAAACAAAAATTTTAAAATTTAACTACTTGTTATTGACGCAGAGGAGTGAAGCTATCTAATGGGGTACGATTCATTATTATAAATATGATAAAATTACTGATAAAAAGTCGAGAAACTAGTATATTTTAGCGCTAACGATGCGCTGTGTCGATTTATGACGCTTTTTCCTTAAAACCGCCCCAATATGTGTCGTCGCAATGCTTGGGTTACCAAGGGCGACGAGGAGTATCCGCACCATCCCAGAGAGGATTTCTTTTTGTTGCTTTCCGAATGTGAACGCTGGATGTGGTTATGCGACGCGCCGAGATACATTCGTGCGATGACATAAAAGCTTAAAGAAAATGAAGCTGTCGCTTGTGTGTCGCTTTCATCGCCAAATAAAGATAGCTGGAAGGTTTCAAACGTCTTTCGGTGTAAAAGTAGTTGATAATTGACAACACAATTACATAGACTGAAAAATGTTTTCCACAGTTTAATATAAATCAACGAAAAATGTGTTTATTTATTAAAGGAAATCAATTATTAAGAGCTTAAGAGGTCCAAGTAGAGTAAATTGGGTTGCCTACAATTCGATGTGCAGATTAAAAATGAATAAAATGAACCAATGAATAAATTATCAAACGTTTATCTTATTAAAACAAATTATTAAAAAGAGTCAAAAAAAGTGCAAAGATTAGAATGAAATTATCGTTAACCACAATTTTTATTTGAATTTTATGTTAATTTCTAAAATTAACCAGTCTAAAATCAAATCAAATAAACTTCCTCCTGACAAATAATTAGTCGTACTAAAAGAACCAGAATCTATCAACCAAAAAGACCGTAATAGAAAACTTTTAATTGGCATACAACTAACGAAACAAGTTTACTCCGTAAGTTATCTGAAAAATGTAAAACTTAACCTATAAACGTAACTACCAAGTTTACACTCGTTTCAATCTCATCGACTCGAACCAACATCTCAACATCCGAATGTGAAGAATTTCGAATTTCTTCAAACATGAAATTGTCAAAAAGTTTTATTTACCTTCACTCATAAATAATAGATTTCATCCGAAAACGAGCCGAGCCGAGCCGCATGGGTTCATGCGAAGAATAGAGCACGTGCTGATATTTTTACTTCTTCATTTGTCGCGTCTTTTTCGTCGCTTCTTCTTCTTCGCGCAGCTCCACGAACGCTATGCAAATTACAGACGATAAAAACGTGGAATAATGATGGCATAAGCGGTTAGTTTTTGTAGGGAGAGGTGGCGCACATAGGCGTAAAATTGTCAACGTCGCGTCGCGTCGATTCGGCGAATTTTTGTTACCTTCTTCGGGCGTGAAATTCGCCCTGAAAAGCCGATGACGTACGACGTACATACATTCGTTCATGCGAGTGAATAACGTGTGTCATTATATCGTGCTTGGTGTATGTAGGTGAGTGTGTGTGTATGTGCTAGCAATAATATGCATAAAATTCAGAAGCTAGACGCTGGAAGTTCGCAGAGGATGGAGATTAAGTGCACAAATGTGCATTTCTCAAGTGCATAAAACGAGGAGTTGTATGCAATCTTTGTAAAAGCTTATAAACATTTTCAAAATATTAAGTGTGGTTATATTTCATAAGAAATACTATATGTTATGTTATATTTGTTATGTTATAACTTATGTAACGTAGGATTAGGTTTACATTACGTTATAAATTAATGTAATTAGTGTAAGTACAATCGGTAAGGTTAGGTTATTAAGTTATGTTAAGTTAGTTTAATTTAAAGTTATGTTGAGAAAATGAAGAAAGTGAAGAATTTATTGGCATGTGAAAATAGATAATAGCCTATCTAATTGTATGTATATTTCACTAAGGCCAGGTGTACATTTGGTTGTCTACATATTTGAAATTTTGTGTACCGGTTTTATTTGTCTTTTGACAGCGTATGCAGCGCCATTTTACATAAATCAAAATGTATGTTGGTAGTCCTGCACGCGACAGGAAAAGCTGCTTGGAATAGGCCCAATCCTTGTTTGTCAGAAATGTCACTACTTTCCCTCAATCGTACGTACCTTCTTCTTCTTCTTTCACCTTTAAAACCAAGTTTCCCCCGTACTGACCAAGATAATATTTCCTTTTGCTCTGTCTCTCTCTCACTGCAAGTCTCACTGCAAGGAACGGCAATGAATGACAATGTTTGACAACGCGGTAGTGCGCTATAAATATTCCCACATTGATTGCCTAAGAACTTGCCTAGTAATGTGCAATAAAACTCCGTGAGCAACTCTTATGACATTGCGCACTCTAAAAACGATACTGAAATATGTTCATTGTGCAACAGTCATTAGAAAAGACTTTTTGTTATTCTAATTCTGTTTTAATTCTTGATTATATTTAAAAAATAATAACTCATGGTTTGGGAGTAAATTTACCGTTTACGTTCTTTGCCTCCTTTAAGTTCTTACCTCATTGTAGTGTGGCCATTAAATCTAGACAAGCAAAAACAGCAACCCTCTGAAATTTGGCATCGAAATAGTCAATAGTCGATATGGCTTTCAAGTCATAAATGTTTCCATTTAAGCCGGCGGGCATTAGATCTGATTCCGAGCATCGGGCGAGTGTGCCCAACCAATTTTCTTTTATCGTCCCTGCCCTTCCAACCAACCAACGAACTAACAAAACCCTACGCCAGTGTTCCCGACCGGTAGCCCCACAACCACCAAACTATTCCCCGACCACCGGAATCCATTGCTCCTTCGTTTGGACTACAGTCCGTCGTAATCTGCAATTTGAGGTAAACCACGAAAAAAAAAACCAAACGTATATTGAAAGCCATTCGACGATTCGAACGACTATTTGAATCACCAACTACCTCCACGGCAGATAAACTTCAAACGTCTGCTCCTGTTTCCTAGCAAACAATAAATATCGATAGCAATTTGTACAACTTCTTCTCTGCGCAACTTCTTCTCCGATCTAATAAAAGTTTTCAACTTACAATCACATAATATTACCTCTAGTAGGTCGCCGCGCGCGTCTCTTAGGCGTGCGAGTACCTAAATAATGATCATTTACTTGCAAGAAGAAGAACTGGGTCAGGAGGAGATAAATTAAGCGCTGGTAAATCCACGAGGAGACATAGTAGTCGAGATAACGACAGGAAACCTTCATGGTTATGGTTTGTTTAGAGATCTTCGACAGTAGCCAAAGACGACGCGACGGCGGAATCGGAGATAAAACGAATTAATTGCGTATAAAATGTATGATCGTCGTTGCTATTGAATTCAACGCGAAGCTAGAATCTTATCGTTTTAATTCAACGACATCTAATTTTATTTGGTTTCGTTTTCGTTCCTTTATTGGGGAGTAATTTATTTGTATCGAAGCAGTTCGTTTAATTTAATATGTATGACGTTGTTTATGATTATAGCTAAACGTGACTGGTTACTTCAAATTGTATGTAGCTTAGGTTACATTAGGTTAATTTAAGAAAGGATAGATTAGAATTTCTTCATTTATGTTAGGTTGAGGTTAAGTAGAGGGTAGGTTAGGTTGGGTTAGAAGGAGATTAGGTTAGGATATGTAGAGGTTTGATTAAGTTAGGTTAGGTAGAGATTAAGTTAGGTAGAGGTTAGGTTTGGTAGAGGAATGAAAAGTAGAAGCACAATAAAGCAATAAAAGTAAAATAGCATAGCGATAGGAAAGCCTAGAAGGATTTACAAAACTGGAAGAATGACATTTGTGACGGCAGAGATTTTACACAGCTTTACGAAAAATGTGCATCGCAGATGCGTGGGCAGAAACCCCACAGAGTAATTGTTAACCAGAGCTCGAGGCGTAAAGCCAATTCTCCTCACTCTTTCCAGTCTTACGATCACTTAGCGGATGGGTAGTCCGGGGCTGTTTTCTTCGGGTGTAGCAACATCCTCTGTACTCTGTACAGTGGCGACCGTAATTAATCGCGGTAAAATAAAACCGTATCGCGTACTATTTTCCGATCTAGAACACTTAATATATTTATTATACAAATATATTAAATATAAATTTGAAATATGTGGTTCGCTTAGAAACTTTTTCGTTCGTTGAAAATTGAAAATTGAATTGAACAATTTGAATCGGATGGTAAGCCGAGATCGCAGGCGCAGGCGCGTAACGTGAAACAAATGCAGTTGCCATAGCTATTCTAAATAACCAGGGGCGTACGCTTGAGAAACGGAGGGTGAGATTGACATAAGAAAGCGCCCGATACAGCGGACACGCATTTCATCCGCCGGCGTCAACATGTTAAGTTATTTTTTTTTTGTTTTAAATGATATGTTATTCTACAAATGCATCTCACTCCGGATGTTTGCACTCACTCATCTTCTGGAAAATTACATATTAACCTCATAAGAATCCATAAAGCAAGGTGTTAATTTCCGGGACCTAGTTGAGTAGTTCACTCGTTACAGTGCATCAGTTATTCTTAACGATGTAAACATGACACATTTATATCACGCAGGCACGCGTTCGCAAAACGCACGTACTGACCTGTCAGCGGGCAGCAGGCGGCAAGCGCCGGCAGGGCGTATCATACTCCAACTTCCGCAACATCATCCAGCTCGTATCCGAGACGCAGAACCAACCAGCCAGCCAGGCAGCCAGCAGCAACATCACCAGCCTCCCTTTGAATCTCCCACTAGCACGCCTCTATTTACCTATGCGTGCCTCGTGTGCCTCACCATCCAACGCAATGATGAATAAAACAGACGCGCCGGAGCGTACGTGATGAAAATACCGTAAATTTCTCAACCAGGTGGGTCCATCGCGGTCCGCACGCGGCATCCAAGGCTATTTAATAATGCGGTGCGCACGTTTCACGACCGTGTCAACCCTTAGAAAACTCTGAAAATTGCATAATTTAAAATTTCTAGATTTCTCTTAACAACAACAACAACAACAACAATAATCACAAAAAACACTCAACAGTATTCAGAAGGAGATGACACATGAATAGAACGTTGATTAAATCCCGTGATTGAATCCCATGATAATAAGTATGACCCGGCAGAATCATAAAAGACTGAATAATAACAAATCGCAATGGAATAAATCGGATTCTAAATTGATTTACGAGAGCGGCGCGCGTAAAATTAATCAGGCTGCATTAAAATCAAACATCAAAGTGATCGCCACCGAACAGAAGCGCAACAAATTACCGAACAAAACAAAAACGACGTTAAACTTTCAAGTTACAACTCCACATGTGGTTTTTACCGCTTGGATAAATAGAATAAAATCAAACGAAGAGCACGTACACAATCGTCGTAAAAGTTCATTCTTTGTTACTTAATAAAGCAATCAAATGCTTTTACTTCACCAGTCGGGGCATTTTTATCAATTTATGACTACCTTTATGCTCAACAAGTATGCTCAACTTGGTAATTAATACGAAAATGATGGATTTTCATTATGCTGTAACGACTTTTGTTCGGGATAAAACAGGAGATGGTGTGATCAACCTATTAACAACTTCATAATTGCTTTTCAGGCTTGACGAAGAAATTATTGAACAATCTTGCTGACGGCTGAACTTTTTGTGTCATCAGCTAAATGTAAGAGGTAATTATATGGGAATTTATTTATAACTTTATAGACATTCAATTTTTCGTTTTAATGATGTATTTATTAGTTATTTATATTTTTAAAAAAAGTTAAGAGAAAAAAACTGTGTTCATGAATTTGCCCTGTTTTCCGTTGTTTAAGGGGTAAATCTTCGGATGGATCTTTTTGAAAATGCTCTCAGTCTATAGCTAGAGTATTCAAGAATCTTCTTTTAGAATTTCAAGTTGATAGCTTCAGTATTTACAAAGTTATAGCACAAAAAATATAGTATTCTTATTTATATCTGAATGCTGTTTGTGTTACTCAATTTTTCAATTTTGCGTACACGATTGAGAAAAAGTTACTGAATTGATTTGGCTGAGTGAAGGCTTATTTTATAGATAATTAAATTCTCTAGGATATGACGTTTTTAATTTTTTGAATAATGATTATTTATATATTATTTTCGTAGTTTTACATCAAATTTTCATGCGAAAATGTAATTTACTTTTTAAAACTCATTAAAAATATGCAATTTTAACTTTTTTCTTAAAAATACTTCACGTTATATTCAAGTAAATGTTATAAACTTCACAAATTATTTTGGTTATTCCTTTCTCGTTACAGATAAGGAAACTAGAGCGTACGCCGTCGCGTAACATCAGTTTTTTGCGTACTTGATGGAGAAAGAAAAAGTTGCCCAGTTTTCATTTTTTTAAGGGTGAATCTCCGAATCGATTTTTCTGAAAATGGTCTCAGTGAATAGCTAGAGTATTTAAGAATCTTCTTTTAGAATTTCAAGTTGATAGCTTCAGTATTTACATAGTTATAGCTAAAAAAAGTATTGTCTTCTTATTTTTATCTGAATGCTGTTTGTGTTACTCAATTTTTCAATTTGATGTGCACGATTGAGAAAAAGTTACTGAATTGATTTGGCTGACTGAAGACTTATTTTATAGATAATTAAATTCTTTAGAATATGACGTCTTTTATTTTTTGAATAATGAATATTTACAAATTTGTTTCGTAGTTTTTAGTCAAAATATTATGGGAAAATGTAATTTCATTTTAAAACTCCATAAAAATTTGCAATATTATTATTTTTGAACATACCCGACGTCATATTCAAAAAAATTTTATATACTTTCCAAGCAAGTTCTGGTTTTTCATTTTCTGTTAAAGTTAAGGAAGCTAGAGTGTACGCAGCTGAACAACACCAGGTTCGAACAGATCACACATCATCGTTTACCGATTTTGCGTACACGATGGACCAAATTCTACAGGACTAGTTTCACTAAATAAAACCTCATTTAATAGATAATTAAATTCTCTAGAATATGACGTTACTTATTTTTCAGAATTATGTATATTTATATAATATTTACGTAGTTTTAAGTCAAATTGTCATGCGAAAAATGTAATTTCGATTTTAAACTCTATAAAACTTAACAATTTGTACTTTTTCTTAAAAAAACTCAATGTCATATTCAAGAAAATTTTATGTACTTTCTAGGAAAGTTTTGGTTCTTCATTTTTGATCAAAATTAACAACACTAAACTGCACGCAGCCGAGCGATTCAAAAATCAAGGTGGTCACAAAAGCAAACTTCTGTGTTTTTAAGGCTAGATTTCATTGATTTTCATATTTCTATCATAAATTAAATCATTCCTATTCTAACCAAAATACATAAACTTATTAAACACAACAATAAACGCTTTATCCATAAATCGAATAAAAATATAAATCACCCTTGGATGATCATAACCAAAGCTGAATTAACTATCTATGGAACAATAGAGGCCAACACACAACAAAATCTTATTATACCACACAAGCATTGAGAGGGGCAAATGATTTACGCGTATTTAAATGTTATTATGACTCTCTGACATCTCGTGCGAACGCAGTTTGGCATAAACGCCAAACGGGTGCTGGTCGAATAGTTAAGGGACGCACAAAAGGCAGTTAGAAAACATGCACCACAAATTAATGTTATTGTTGTCTGTTCGTCGACACATACCCGCTCTTCTTCGCAAATGATTGCAGACGAATGGCCATAAGTTGCACAACCATCAACATGTACATATTCGTACGATGGCTAACAAAGAGACGAAAAAATCCGGCTGAAACGAAGAGTAACAACCTATTAATGCCGCATTAAACTTATACAAATCGTGCGCGAAATGCTTTACGACTGGATGCACTTTAATGCCTGCAAATTGCACGCATTATAAACGCATAAATCCCTTCAGTGCCTTTCTGACTAAGTGTATTTTTATTTCACATGTGGGTAATTACAGGCTATTCTTATTTTCGTGATTAAATATTTATTCAAAGGGATTAGAATTGTATAAAAGTTTCTTTTGTGTTTTTTTGTGTCATATTTGCTTTGTCATTGTGCCCTTTTTATATTTATATCATTATATGATTGTGTAATTATTACCAAACATCAACTATCTATAAAAAAGTATAAATTTGGCGAGCAGAGGTTCCCAACAGTCAAGTGAAAAAAGTTGGAAAATTTCTAAACTTCTGTAGAATTTTTAAAATGAGACTTAGAATCATGATTAATACAAGTAAAGAAAGAACAACTTAAATAGTTTTATGTACAATCGTATTTTGTTTGGGACCTTGCAAACTGTGGGGCTCATAAAGGTTTTTGTTGAGAAGTCACCATTTGTTGCATCTACCGCTTTCTTTGGTCTAGAAGAGGTTTCTTTTGTAAATAGAAGAGTATGGAACCACCAAGTGTTACTAAAGGATGTGTAAATTAACTAAAAGAGTCTTTCATGTATAACCTGATGAAATTCGATCGAAGGGATAGTCAAAAATTGACAATTCCGTTCAACAGTCTTGTGAAAAAAGTTGGAATATTTAAAAGAGAAATAATTGGTGTTGCTAAATGAATATCGGGGTTTTAAACCTCTGTAGAATTTTTAAAATGAGACTTAGGATTATGATTAATACATGAAAAGAAAGAGCAACTCAAACAGTTTTTTGTATAATCGTACTTTCTTTGTAACTTTGCAAACTGAGGGGCTCATAAAGGTTTTTGTTGAGAAGTCACTCTTTCTTCGGCATAGAAGAGGTTTCCTTTGTTTAAAGAGGAGTATGGAGCCACCGAGTGTTACTAAAGGATGTGTCAATTAACTAAGAAAGTCTTTTATGTATAACCTCATGAAATTCGATCGAAAGACTTGTCAAAAATTACCAATTCCTGTCGAAACTGTTTGGAAAGTTGTACAGAAATTAAGTTCGTTTCATTTTCAGTTATTAAAGTTAAAAAGGCCTACAAACCACAAAAGGAGCACATTTTGAAGGCTTCTAAGCTTTAAGATAAAAGCGTCTGAATTGCACTTTCATATCATGTATCAATCATGATTCTAAGTTTCTTACAATAAACATTACAAAGCTTTAAAACCCCGATATTCATTTATACACTTATATTTACCAAAGTTTAAATGGTGTTTTCTCGCTTTTCAATTTTGGGTACATGATTACTAAAATTCTACTGAACTGATTTGAGTTATTATCAGCTCATTTTATAGATAATTAAATTCCCTAGAATATAACGTTAATTGTTTTTGGAAAAATTTATATTTACATATTATTTTCGTATTTTAAGTCAAATTTGTATGCAAGAAATTAAATTTACATTTAAAATCCTATAAAAATATGCAATTTCAATATTTTTATTAAAAATACTGGACGTCATATTTATGTAAATTTAATGGACTTTCCATCATTTTTTAATTTATTCATTTACGATGTAAATTAAGGACGATAGAGTGTACGCAACTGAGCAATTCAACAAATATTTTGAGAGAAATTACCCACTAATCTTAGGAACAAATTTCAGCGTTTTTGATTCATTCTTTTTCATATTTCCATGATATATATATTTACAAAATCATGTCAACTCTGGAGAGTACACTCAATGAGAGTGTACCAGTCAATAGAATCCTACTCATAATTTCCTGGATGTCTCAATTGTTTGTAAAACGCAAAAAACGTTTAAACACCAGAAAAACATTGTCTTATGCATTAAAACATTAAAGAAAAATACATTTGTTGCCACAATAAAAGAGAAAAACAAGAGTAGTCAACAACACAGGTATAGTCGAGTAACTCATTGAAATTCGAGGATACTCCCCGGATTTGCGTGTTGAAGTTGAACCCTACGATTTGGTCGGATTTAAGCGTGACGTGCGTGTTTTTCACGCACGCCAAAAATCACTCCGCTCAATTACGCCGCGTATGTGAGGGTCCCACACTAACTCACTTGCCACTGGCATCCACTAAAACGTTGGCAAAATATTTGCGCTTGTTTTACGTTGGCGTACTGGCGCTATGTTTACAGACATAAATCAATCTCATGCATAAATTCAATCTGGCGTTCGCGATGAAACCCGAAATATGACCGCTGTTAAATCAAAGCAGACGCGAACGGAAAGATGAAATTCAATCGAAGAAGGGTTTCACAATAACACCGATTTTAATTGTGTACGCTAATTGGGTGCTGGCGGTTCTACGTACGATATAAAAGCGAAGTTGATTAGTAAATTAAATTTTACAATTACTACTACTACTGTGTTTTTACAATTAGAGGTTCATTTGTTTATTTAAAATAGTAGTTTTTAAGTTTTTAAAAGGATTTTCGTAACACGTTTTTGCCTCAATAGGGAAGAAGAATAAATAATTTGTTTAAACTTTTTTAGATGACATTTTATTGGTTATTTGGTTTTATCTTTTAGATTAGTGTTTTTCTAACTTTATTGAGCTTCACCTTCATTCTGTGACTAATTTTTCCTTAGAATTATGGTGCCATTTCTTAAAACAGAGGTTCTCAAACTGTGAGACGTGCCTCCCTAGGGAACAGTAGACTAGCCGCAGAACGGGAGGGGGATTTCCCCTTGGAACATTACTGAACAAGTATATTATATTATTAAGAAAATCAAGAGGCGGTTTACTGCGTTGTGAAGCTCGGTACTCGTTAGATCACTGCAGTTAAGCAACCTCGGACGTAGCTAGGCGTTGGGTGGGTGACCACTTGGTCTCCCCACTCAACAAGTGGCTGCGGCGCCGTCTGCGAACTCCTGATTTCGCGGTAAAAACGCAAAAGGCTCCGGAGCCTCCTCCTGTCAATGTATTTATTATTTTTTTAAATACCCTAAGGATATTCGTTACTACGATAAAATATTAAAATATTTTCTATTGTAAAATTAGATTCGGATTCCACTATACAAATATATAAATTCAACAAATTTATTCATTGTCACAAAATACAAAATCTCAGTCTACAACTTTCAAAAACTTAAACAAGTAAAAGTAAGTCTTAGACTTATGCGACCTTGGAGATTTTGAGCTTTTAAGCACTCGCCGGACTAAATTTGCACGTGCCACGTGACGTAAGAAGAAGTAAGTAGATTCAAATGAAATACAGTGGGAAAAGTCGGAATAAGGAGGCTGGTACGTGTGGCTAACGCCACACTCGGGATGCTTTATTCGCACGTGCAAACGTGTCAGTGTGACAGCGAAAGCCAGCGAAAATGTACTAGACACTTTGACGTCCCGCGGCGTATCTAATATTTGTGCAGTTCGTTGCCCCACAGCTATTGCTAAAATTTCTCACGACTGCGAAACGCATGCATCGGATTAAAATAGCGCATTCTCGCGTTTTAGAGAGAGCTTCTCCTTTATTTCCACCTGAAATAGCCCCGGGTCTGATTGTTATTTAATTTGGGCCAGAAAAATAAGCTTAATCGGTAATGACTAGACTTGTTAAAAAATATTGATATATCGGTCTCAAAATGTCGATATTTATCGATAATTTAATTTTCTATAATATCGATATAGAAATTTTTAATATCGTTTTGACACGTCGTTGACGTAACCGGCATTTGAGAAGTATTCTGAGAAGTTCAAAATCCATTGGTATCTCTTGGAATCCTAAAATTAAAATCAACATCGATTTTTTGCTAGTAATTATAATACTACTACTTTTATGTATTATTGCAATTATTTTATTTGCTGGAAAGAGTGATGAATCTATATATGTATTATTATTATTCTTAGTATTACAATAAATATCGATTTTTGTCTTTATCATAAGATTAACAATAACAAAAATCACAGATACAGTTTAGGAATACTGGTGTAGCCTGTGTATAAGTCCGAGGTTCCTTGTGAATTAATGATCACTGCAGATTGTTGGGAACGGTAATTAGTCCTGAAACCCACATACAGATAGCGCTCCTGTGGAGTTTCGATATGATCGATATTGATAATATCGATATTTCCAAGGCGATGTTTCGATATCGATGTATCGAAAAATTGGAAATAGCGGTTTCGATAAATATCGATATCTCAACATCGTCTGACATGTCTAGTAACGACTAATTTTGACAACCGAATTAAGATATAATTTTAAAATCACAAAGATTCAAATAATATAGAAATTAGAGTTTTGCTTTAAAAATCAAAAATGTAAAAAAAAATCAACATAAAAATCGCTAAGATTTAATAAAATCAAATATTAGGACATATCATTAAGCTGAATAAATTAATTTTAGGTCTTGTATTACTATCACATGATTAATAATGCTAGAAATCGACTTATTTATTGAAATTTCTAAATTTAAAAATATTAAATTTCAGTGCACGTAGCGCCATCTAATAGCGACTTTATGAAACTATGACTTATTCAAAAGTAAGAAGTTTTTGATATCGAAAAAAATACTAGATCCCACAGATTACTGCAACATTCCCTCCTAGAATCTTGGTATAATTCATGGTACTATGTTAAGGGAGTTATCATTAAAGCGGTATATGGAATCCGTCTCGTGTCTGGTGGAATATGTTCCCAAACACATCAAAACATCTAACGCATCTAATAAATGACGTATTTGCACACTTGCAAGGAATTTTCAAATTTTCCTAAATGCCCAAACACGCATACTGTTTGTAGATTTGTGGCGGTCAATCCATTGCCATACAAAAAAGAATAAACACCAACAAACCTTAATCACCATCCGCATCAATAAACCTTGATCAGCATCCGTCGAAATCTCAATCGATCCGAGACAAAACATCCTAAGTGCACTTCCGCCGGTATATATAGTCGACAATTCGTCACCAAAAGTCAGTCAATCCTGGACTCCGGCCACAGTAGCCGTCATCACCTGCGACACCATCTTCTGTAGCCGTCTTCATCAGGAGGCCGATCGCCTCAATAGTCAACTGTACAGCAACTTCATCTCATTTTCGACGACGACACCATCGCCAGGGCACCACGACTAACTACACCACGTCGGGCTGCGACTCACTGCACCACGCACTCGAGGGTCCTTATCACAGTTCACCACGTCATCGAAGATCTGCCCTGTCGACCAGCGCTGTAATGATCGCCAAGGCGAAGCAACCCTTACCTAGAACGAGATGAAGACAACGAATCCATAGAGCACAATTCGTTACTATCTCTTCATTCAGTCAGCTCGACACCGAAGTCCACCAACAGCGAGTCCGACACCGGCTACCGCCGTCAACGAGAGTCCTCACCTTTTTCACCGACTACTCCAACGACAGTAGCCGCCACCAGTGATTTCGCCACTGGCCTTCGTCATCTGCCACTCCGACGACATCAACGACCTGTCCCGACGACCAGCGCCAGCCGTTCACCTCCGCCTGCTGCCATCCTCCACGCTAATCTCCTTCATTCCTATATCTTTTGTTGTATATATTGTGGTCCAAATAAATCTCACAGAATTGTTTGTACGAAGAATTGCCGACGATGCACAATTACTAACATTCAAGATATCCTTGGCTCAACAAGAATCACAATACTTATAATTTTGACTTAAAAACATACTTATAATTTTATTCGTGTGGGTAGGTTGGGATTAAAAAAACAACTGAATTACGTTCAGTAAGATACATATTAATTTAAACTTGCAATGCAGGTCGTTCATGTTTTCCTTCCAGCCTTTCATTTGTTTGGGAGTATCCAGTGCCTCCCTGTAAATAAAACATTTTCACGTGCTCAATTTCGTAAAGAAATCAATAAATTCCAAACTCACTCTCTGCATGACGATGATGTCCTTCTCCGTCAATTTCTGATTAGTTAACGGATGAATCCAGTCCTTTTTGATAATTTTCTCAACGCATTCCATAGTAACAACGTCACCCCTTTAAAAACAACAAACATTTTCTATGTTTCCATAAACTTAACGACTTGAGGGACTTACGTTGGCTTCAAAACAGCACAAGGAACACTGTTACTTAAAATATCATGTGTTACAGCACACATGTACCGATTTTCTTTAGCAATTAGCGATTTCTTATCACTGGAATCTTTTACCTCAGTGAATTTCACAGGAATTAGATCTTTAGCTTTCAAAGGATTGCCAGAAATTGGGCAAGGAATTTTGCTATCCTAAAATGATATTTACCTATTTGTTCAAGGCTAATTGAGAACAATTGCACTTACAGGTTTCTCAACTTTGGGTTTTTCGGCTTCTTTTTGCTGACCTGGTACCCAATAACTTGGCAGAATTTTGTTGCGACCATTTGCCATGTTCGAAATTGATGCACTACTAGAAGGTTCGTTTTTGAAGCCATCGATTGGTTTGCTTACAATATTATTTTCAGCATTCAGGAAATTGTTGATCTTTTTGTCGGTAGCTTCCATCACCTCTTGTTCAACCTCATCTTCTTCTTTTTGCTTAAGTCGTTCATATTCTTTAAGTTTCCTGCTGTATTCGTTTTTCTTTGTGATTATATATTGCAGGATCACTTCTTTGTCGAAGAGATAACCATCTTTACTATAATAGAAACATTGCAAATAAAATTCGGCAGTTAAAATAGATAGCAAATACGGAGACTTACGTGATAACTGCGTATCTGCATGGCTGAAGAGAAAGCGAACAGCAATCGAAGTCTTTTACGGAATCTTTGCCTAAACGTTTAGAGTTTGTGCCGTAACCTGATGCAGCCGCGTCTTTCTTCTTTTCGTGATAGGTGTATACAGCACCGGCTGTACAATTACGTGCGTGTCTTGTCATTTTATTAAAAGGTAGAAACTGGTGGAAAATAAAATTTACGCAGCTTACCAACAAATATTGAGGTTAAATATTACGGGTCATGTTTGGTGGCATACACTAACGCATGAATACATTGATGGCTAATGTAGTGTTACGCGGATTTGTGACTCATATACGCAACCACGAATACATTTGGAGGTAAAGGTGAGCGAGATGCGACATCACGATGACTACCGGAACGCACGACGACAATGACAGCAGGAACACCATTTTAACATTTACAGGTGTCCCCCAATTTAAATGCCAAGGGCATCCTGCGATAAACACGAGAACCTGTTGCAACGCTATGAGCGAGTGGAACGCAAGGTGTCGCGTGGGACCATGTACCTTTCCTACAGTTCTCCCAACGCATGCGTGATAACATTGCAACACAGATGGCACTGCTATTGACGTTTGTTCTCTACCACCTCCGATTAGACATATCAAAAAAAATATCGATATTAATAAATATCGATATATCGGTCTCAAAATTTCAATATTTATCCACAATTTCATTTTTCATAATATTGATATCGAAGTTTTTAATATTTTGGCATGTCATTGACGTAACCGCCATCTGTTAAGTATTCTGAGAAATTCAAAATGGGTAATTTTTCTTTTTAGGACCACATTTTAGGTTCTATTTAATAATTCTTAATCCATTGATATTTGTTGGAATCATAGGATTCAGATCAACATCGATTTGTTGCTTAGGAACACCGCTTTAGCCGGAGAATGAGTCTGAGATTCCATGTGCATTAATGATCACTACAGTTTGTTGGGAACTGTAATCAGTCCCAAAACACACATATAGATGGCGCTCCTGTGAAATTTCAATTTGATCGATTTTGATAATATCGATATTTACAAGACAATATTTCGATATCGATATATCGAAAAATTGGAAATATTGATTTCGACAAATATCGATATTTCTTCATCGTCTGACATGTTTACCTCCGATGTTGTGAGAGTTTTTGCCGCTATGTGGTAAAAATATTAAAACATAAATTTCAGAATATAAATGTAATATTCATATCTTGAATAATTATACACTAATCGTTCGGAAAATATTAAAACCACTATGTGCGGTACTAATAATAACACCAGGAAGTTGCGGATGCCAGTGCAACTCCTTCAAATCCGTCTGCCCCTGGTGGATGAACAACAACTGTGCAGGAAGGTCAGCCAACTCAGTCGCCGTCTCATCATCCTTCTCCGCCGACAGATCCCATAAGGCGATCTGATGGTCAGCACCAGCTGACGCGAAAACAGCCCCATCACTAGGATGCCATTCGACACTCGTCACCGGCGCTGTGTGATGCTTAAACACAGCAACCGGTGACTTCTGTTGGAAACGACGTAGATCCCATACTTTCAGACAGCCGTCATCGCCGCCACTCACAACAAACGGCTCACTCGCATTCCAGTGAATCACATTTACGTCCGATTCGTGGGCGTTGTCCGCCGTTAACATACATGCTTTCTGTGGAGGTGCACGTGTATCCCAGATGCGGATAGTTTTATCCACCGAACATGAAGCCATCACACAACGTTCGTTCGGTGACCATTGGATATCTTCCACAGAGTCTTTATGGCCAATCAAGGGACGTTGATCGACGGTCCATTTGCCACCATCGGAAGGTGTCCAAATGTGGATGTCTTTTTTGCAGTCACCTGTTGCCAACATCTGTTTAGAAAGAATATTAGCACATTATTTCATAGGATTTTTAGTGTTTTTTTAATGTTTTTTGAATTTGGAAAAATTTTTAAACTTACACCGGCTTGAACCTTTGACCAATCCATAGCGAAACCTTCCTGTTGATGTCCACTGAATGTATATGCTGCTTTTATATTATTCCCTTGATTCTCTTTATTATATTTCGCCAATTGTTGTTCATTATTAACGGCATCTAGTTGTTGAGTTAGATTCCACACGCTTACTCGGCCTAACTCACTCCATGTAGCAGCCAAGACTGTATTGTTGTAAACTGTTGCCTAATCATTACATTTTTTATTAATTTTAACTGAAACGCATCATGTTAGAAGAAATATAAAACTTACTCGAATCCTATTAATACATCCATGATGTTTAATCAGTGCACCTGCCATGACTGGTTTACTATCTTCATCCTCATTTTCCGATTCACTTTCTTCTTCATCATCATCATCTTCTTTATCACGTTTTGTATTACCAGTCTTGTGCAAATTACTCAATTTCATAACAATAACGCTGTTCATATGTGCTTGAGATGCTTGAGTTCCTGCTACAATGAATGCACTCATAGGGAATGCTTCTCTTTTTTCACCTAAAATTTTGCGAATTACCTCCACATATTGTAGTTTTAGAAAGTTGTAAACATACCAAGATTATCTCTGATTATATCGAAACTAAGACATGGGGCTCCAGTTTGAGCTTGATGCAACATAATATAAGCTGAAGGATCGCAAACGAGTTCTTCTCCATCTTCCAATGGTTTTCCTGGTAGATAAACTCCTTTTTCTATATTTGAATTGGAGCCTTCGTCCATTTCTTCAGTTTCTTCATCGTCCATTTCCATCGTATCGTCAACGTTATCCTCCATATCAGACATTTTCAAACACTCTTTTTAATAAATTTAAAACTTTTATGATTTGTGGTAAAGTACAAATCGGTAAACTTTATAAGCACGTGTTGTTTGTGGTTAAAATATGTATACTTGGTTGTCTAATATATCACTTTTTTAAATTATAAAAGGTATTATATCGGGATAAAACAGTAGATCATGAGTAATGGATCTATTTTTACACGGAATTATTATTATGCAAAGACTAAGTCATGAAATAAGCAAAAATTTTAATATTTTTTTGAGAATTTCTGAAACATTTTGGCATCCTTCTTATGGACATTTTAGAAATTCTCCGGCAGATAGCGGCAGCTGTATTAAAATAAATTTAATTCGAAATTATAATTGAATACTAAAAAATCATCGCATAACCTTTCTTTCTTTTTTTCTTTGTTTCAGGAATTCGATATTTTTAATTTCGTTTCTTTACAACGAATAATGAGATAATAAAAGTTAACTTCTGTAACACTTTGCAACATTTTTGTCACACAAGGAGACTGAATTCATCAATATACAGGCCCAACATCCAATAATCTGAATTGGAAAATCCTGCAAAATACACAGTCATAAATCAAATCAATTAACTTTAACCGGAAAACAATAAAAATGACAAGACACCAGCCAGAATAGCCAAGGAAATGCATGCGCATTGCGATCGTTGCATTTGCTGTTGCCTATGTTTTTAGCCACAGATTTCCACGCTGAAATAACGAATAACCATAAACAGTAACAATGGCGGTGGACATATCGTGGCGAATGTTGACTTAAGTATTTGTTGCATGCACCATTAGCATAGTATGTAAATCAAGTATGTGTGCACAAACAAGAGTACAAGGAAGAGGCAAGCAGCACAACCGCGTGTTGTTGATACATCCAAACGATGCACGGGCTGCTCGGTGCCCAGCTGGAGTTGGATCTGCTGGCGAAATCATCGCGCAGGAGCGCATGTCGACGAGATGTACGTGTGCGCACGTCGATAATGCATTAGGCGCATCGAAAGCGACGCGTATTTCATGCCTAATTGGGAAAGGGTTTCGCTGTTGTCCCATCGCTGCGCTGGTTGCCCGGCTTGGTAGGTAACATTTGCGGTGCAATCCCATCGGAAGATCGGAATGCCGGTCGCATGGCTTAATTGAATATTAATACGAGTGTATTTGCAAGACAGGCTAGATGCATTCGTTGGGAGTTGTGCAGGACAGTAGGAAAGAGAGAAAAAGACACGAACATAAGTAAGGAAGCAGCCAGTGCGACTTTTGTAAATCGTTTGCGTTGAAGGAGGGAATCATTTTGATTTGAAGATGTGGCATTCACTGATGATGAAACGCTTGTCGCGCTCGTGTGTCGCTTCGTTTGATTACACGCATTTCCTGTCAGCTCGATGTAGCGTCGACAGACCCGACGATGGAATTAACATAAATTATACAATGTGCCGCCACATGATCAACGGCGACGCACGGGACAAACGTAATTCGATGAGGCACATGCTATTCATCATATTAGGGTAATTTTAGATATAACACGAATCGGCTATATGCTTGAATGCGTTTAGTTTACGACCCTTCTATTACCCAAATGCAATCATTTTGTGATTTTAATTTATTTGTTCGGTCGTGTCTCAAGTGTTTTGTTGTTTCTCAGAGGATCTTCTAGTATAAGTAAAGATATTTTTTGTTTTGTATTTTTATCACCTGTTACGCGGTAGTAGCGGTTTTAAAGCATTAATTTATTTCCCGTTGTTAGCGCGGGACCAGACTTAACTGGATCCTCTGCTAAGTTCCTTGAGTTATCGCGACACAAGTTTGGCTCAAAGCTCACCTCAGGCGTCAAAGTTTCAAATACACGAAGTAAAAAGCACAACACTTTATTAAAACGGCACAAATGAACACACAAATACAAGAGCAAAAATACCAGTAAACCCGACAACTCACCAGAGGAGAAATTGGCCGAACCCTGCGCGTTCCACGTTTTTGTAGTGGCGAAAACCCCCTTTTTTTCTTCTCATTCCCGCCCTTCGATGGTTGCTAAGCGCACCTGGCGCGCCCTAAGAACAGCTTAAGCGCTGTGCACAGGGTTACCAACATATATTTAGTTTAAGAGTAGTGGGGCTGTAGGCGCTTCCATTTACAAGTAAATTCAAAAATTAACTATGTGGGCAACCAAAGACACATCACCTTTGTAAACCCTTGCAAACTTTGTGAAAATAAACAGACAAACACGTATGATATGAGGGTAGATTTTCAACACCGCGACGGCGCGACACTTGATGACTTCAGGCTCTGGTCCTCCAATAGAACAATCTATCAGAGTCCTTCTAAGAAGGATCACCCAAGAAACATTCTCCAAGGACAATTTCCTCTTTCCATGGTCCTTCGAACCGGATACTAACGCTCTGTATGGTTCTTCGAGCAGGATCAGTCCGAACCAGGATGGAACAAAGTTTTCCATAGTCCTTCGAACCGGATACTAATATTCTGCATGGTTCTTCAAACAGTATCAGCCCGAACCTGGATGAAATGCAATTTTCCATGGTCCTTCGAACCGGATACTGGCACTGTGCATGGTCCCTCGAACAGGATGACCTGATCCAAGATGAAACGACATGCCATTATTTTGTGTCATCAGTTTTCCATGGTCCTTCGAACCGGATACTAACACCGTGCATGGTCCTTCGAACAGGATAAGCCCAAACCTGGATGAAACTAAGCTTTCCATGGTCCTTCGAACCGGATACTAATACTCTGCATGGTCCTTCGAGCAGGATCAACCCGAATCAGGATGAAACGACGTGTCATCATTACTTTTCCATGGTCCTTCGAACCGAATACTAATACTACTCTGCATGGTCCTTCAAACAGGATCAGCCCGTACCCGAATGAAACGACGTGTCATTATTTCGTGTCATTACTTTTCCATGGTCCTTCGAACCGGATACTAACACTCTCGATGGTCCTTCGGGCAGGATCAACCCGAACCAGGATGAAACGACGTATCATAATTCTTCAAAATATTCCAAAGACTGTTTTGGTTCTAGAACCCAGCGCAATATTTAAAGTTATCTTATACTCTTCTATTAGTTATTAATCGTGTTTCTAAGTTTCATGTAATAATAAGTACGTCATTAAAGCATTAGAATTCCAATATTCATTTATACAAATTCCCTTTTTGTCTATATAACGAAGAAAAGTGTTTTCTTCTCTTTCGCGATTAAACGTTTCCGAAATCAAAACCATCAGCAAATCGTCGTCGGTTCAATCTGGTCCAGCTCCAGCGTTCGGAAGAGTTCAAACATTCGGTCCGCTGACTTTTGTAGCGACTCTTTCTCAGCATCCGTCAGATTCTGCTTGATGATCTTTTTAATGCCATCAGAGCCGACGATGACAGGGAGTGACAGGTAGACGTCTTTGTCAATGCCATGCCGACAACCCTACACAAACCAATCAAACAAAGGATTCTTATGTATTTTGTTTTAAATAAACAGATTGAAACCAATCGAGCGAAAATAGTGTTAAACGAATAGAGAGAGAGAGAGAGAGAAGAGATAAGCGGAAACAAAAAAACAATTAGGATCGATTGGACGGAAATCGTTTCTTGTTTACTCCCTCTTTTTGAACCTCTTTCGACGTTTATTCTTTTATAACGACGTTACGGCGAGATGACCTTTCGAAAAATAGCCGATGCTAGATTCACTGTGTGTGTGTGTGTGTGTTTGAGGAGATAAAGTCGGCGCGCGCTGATGTATTCATTAGAGGTGCACTGTGGAAGGATATATCTCTGCTGGTCGCATGCATGCACAACGGTCGCCGTCGTTCGGGCAGACCAAAATGAAAGATATCATCGAGCGTGTGGTTAAATGATGGATAAATGCCGCGGGTTTAATGCGGGATATCATTTCAAGTTGCGTTTCACTATAGCTGGATGGATTCATGCTCTATAGCATGTTCACATCGAGATGCTAATTACGTTTTACTTGTTCTTGTAAAGGAGGAGATAAATCGTTTCTTACAAATTCGCAATTGAATACAATTTAATTATATAGAAAATGAAAATTAGTTTTTAAATTTTCATTTTCAACATTTTTCGACTCCTGCTTTATAATGAGCACATTTCAATATCGTTTTTGATTAAAGTATACTGTACAGTAATGAAAAATGTATAGCGTACAACTCGCATGGAATGCTCATTTTTCAGTCGTATGACATACAGCACTTGGTGTGTCTGCCACCAAACATTACAAAAATTACATGCTGATTCAATACGATACTGAAATGTGTATATTATATAACAGGAGTTGAAAAAAAAACATGTATCATTATATTTAGAGTATATAGTATATAAAATAGTGAATTCAGTGTTAAGGAAACCTGAGTTTCATTTTTAAAAAAGCGTTTGAATTTGTAAATACAGCACTTGTATTTTAATAGTTGACATATCACAAATACGGTTTTAGGATAACCGAGTATACCAAGTTTCAAATTTTATGAAAAACTTGAAAAACTCGACATTTCTCGAAAAAGACGTTTTTTATGCGATAAATATCTCAATAATTACCGAATACTTAGGCGAAAAAGTGCATATCAAAACAAACTATATTTAATGAGGAATCGATCCGTACAAGGATGGACATTCTGTAACATGCAGATTAGAAAATATGTTAAAACAAAGTTTGAATTTCAAGTTTTAGTTACGCATTTTGCCGCTACGTGGTACCTCCGTGGTCCTCTTAACTCGAGTAACAAAACTCGAGATTTTAAATTTGAAGCAAAAACAAGCCGATTATTAAAGTTACACTACAATAGAGAAAAACATGTGTGTCTATTATAAAGATAACATAAACAAGATAACATATTTGTTTAGAGGAAATTATGTTGACAAAGATGTAATGTTGGTTGCGGACAAATTACGTGGGGGGTTGTTTTGAATATGAATGTAGGGGGCGAGTTTGCTGGTATTACGCGCGGGAGAAGCCCTTTCTCCTGTTGGCCGTATGTACGCGGAAGATTGTATTGTAATATACGTCTTAAATGTTGAAAGTGTTATTCCGCCTGAGTACAAGTCAATTTCAGTAAGTAACGCGAGTGTCTTTCGCGTAAAAACGAACGAGAGAATATACTAGTCCTCATACCAGGGTGCTGCACTTCAAAAGCGAATATATACGCAAGAATAATTAAATAATTCGCACATGGTGTATTTATGTCAGTAGCATGTCCGATTGGATAATACAGATTAGCCACCGTTCATCAACGGCGTCCACAGGATGGACGCTGCGCTGCAACAGTGGTATTGTGGTGAAAGGACGTGTTTCATTCATCTTTTGTGTTTTACAGCGAAATTGTGGCTACAAAGTGTTAGCAACTTTAAACATACTGGATCTTATATAACATTATTTAATAACGAAACTTAATTGGATTGCACACACGCAGATGTAAATGTGACAAATTGAAGCACATAGACTCATTCACAATCTTTCTTGTCAATGCCTTGCGTGCAAACACAGCCACACATCGTTAACTATTATAGTTATTACCGTAATATGTGTGGAAAGGGTGAAGCACTCGCCGGTGTCGTTGAGGATGGCACGCACGATGCACGCGACGCTCATGGCCATTCCCCAGGAGCCGCAGTCCTTCAAGCAGACGACTTCGGAGCCGCTGCAACACGGAGGAGAACGTTGCAACCAAACACACATCATTTCAAATGCGGGCGACGCATGACGTGCGCAATTGCAAATGTTGTGCGCCCAACAGACTGAGACTACGTCTATAGTCTTATTACCTATATGTGTTGGTATGAATAAATTCATTTGAGTGTGTGTGTGTGTGTGTGTATGTGTGTGTGTATGTGTGTGTGTGTGTATGTGTATGTGTGTGTACGCATGATATAATTGTATTCAATCGTTTTCGCATTTCAGGGCTCGCAATGCAACAAAAGTGAAACACGTTTCATGGCGCTTGGCGGTGGTTGTAGAGGATGCATGCAAGGCGCCGTACAACATCCAGCAATGCAACGCGCGTGCAATGTCTTACCTGTCGACAATATCGTTGAAGATGGCATTCCAATCTTCGGGGTCCTGCGGCGTGCCAACGTCCGGGTTCACATCGGCTATACGCACGCCGGCTACGTTCACCGATGACCAAAGCGGAACTGGAAAATGTGCGGAATTTCAAATATTTTACGCATTTTTTTATTCCAATTAATTATCATGCATATTTAAATTTTTTGCCTAGATTAATTATATCGTATATCATTATTCTATTCTGTTAACACGTTTTTCACTGTGTTAAAAAAATCTATATAAATAACATTGTGGTTTATTCATGAAGAATAAATTATTCCACATCTAACCGCAAGCATTGAACCCAATGCAATACAAATCTGTAACGATTTATTCGCAATGTAAATAATTTCTATAATTTTAAATATCTTTACGCATAGATAAGTACTTTTTCTAGGTCTCTTTACACTTTCAATACTTTTCTTCTTCTTGTTTCTACCTGCTTAGCCTTCTCTACTCTCTCTCTCTCTTTCTCTCTTACTTATCGTTATCGGAGGGAACTTACTCAGCCATTTCACCACCACCCTTTTACCTCCCTACTTTTCTGTCTTTCGCAGAGGTGGCTTGAGGGGTTGGATGATTTCGATTCATTCTGTCTTCAACACTGCGTAAGTTCACATTCATTTTTTTTCTACCGATATCTCTCGCATGTAATGGTGACTTACAAGGAGAGTGTCCCAATTGTCCAACACCAAATTGAATGAAACCAAAAAAAAATCAAATTTTGGTATATATCGCATTAACAGAGGGCAACTTTATGAAGACAAAAGAACGAAACAAAAATGTTGAATCGTTCGCAAAATACATCCATGGAAAAATGCCCGTTTCTTTTTGTAATTTGAATAATCATAAAGTAAAATCTCCGGGGTTAGCTGTGCCGATCTACATTTAAGACCAAATTATTTGACGCGCACACGCCAACCGATTCATTGTGAGTACAGCAGGAATTTATACTTCCTTTCCACAAACAATCCTACCTCGCAGCTCACACACCACACCGACACGCACACACACATCACACACACACACACACCACACACACACACACCACACACACACCACACACACACCACACACACACCGCACACACCCCACACACACCACACACACCACACACACACACACACACACACACACACACACACACACACACTCAATAGGATTTAAGAACAAAAATACGTGTTTTGGCCAATGTAAC
>JAODAC010001859.1:0-17041 GCA_027575185.1 Mimaenictus wilsoni
ACATATACAAACTCCCACGAACTTCCCACCACGAGAAATTCCACCAACAAATCGACGTAGTGACTAAAATAAACACATCCACGTCCAATTGGGATGGAGTCTACCCCGAAACCCTGAATTCTTTATTGCCACTCTTGACTTTTCAAGTACGGTTGACCGCACCTTCATTGCTAAGTTAATCGTTTACAACACCGAAAAATAATTTATGCACTGAGTGTTGCAAACCCGGTTTTACTACCTGGCCGCGCTATTAAAAGAGAGAGAGAGGGACTGTCCATCGCGCTTTCTTTCGTTAACTTACAAATTATTTAATTTAATATCCAATAAATTTTATTTCTCAACAACATTTTCATCGCGATACACCCGATTAATCTCTTGCAAAGTCTTATTTCGTGTATTAGGCAGTGCAATATTCGACAAAGTTATACCAATAAGTGTGCAAAAACCAAAGATACTAAACGTCCAATAAGATCCAATACTTGAAATAAGCTCAGGCATGAATTTAACAACAATAAAAAGAAATAAGAAGGACAGAGAAACGCTTACAGAAGTACCAATAGATCTCGTAGATTCTGGAAACATTTCAGCACACACAGCAGTAGGCAAAGGACCTAATCCTAGATTATACAAAATTGTATTTAACACCAAAGCAATTAGGGATAAAATAGGGAACCATATATTACCAGCATCTGTTTCAGATAAATACATAAATAGAGCAAGTAAAAGTAAGGAAACCCCAAGACAATAGCCTGATGATATAAGGATAAGACGCAGTGTGCTTAGTTTTACCAAAAAAGCGCTGAGAATCACCGAAAGCACACGCAAAATATTCAAGGCCAATGTAGCATAAAATGTAAACTCTGGATCGTCGTTAATCATATTCATAATTGTGGAAGTATAGAATATTACAGCCTGAACAGCTGTTGCTTCGTTGGTGAGAAACACCAAAGTTGTTATACCGAAGGGAATTAGAAAGTTTTTCTTGGTGCACATCCTGAGTAACTCCCAGAATGAATTCCGATTTTGTTTCTTCTTGTCGCTGATAATTTCATCATATTCTTGTTTGGCTTCTATGGTGTCTCCTCGATACCATTCGAACGCTTGAGAAGCAGTGGTAAAATCATTGCGGTCCAAGTAAGTAACATACGATTCTTTCATGTTTGTTAATATAATCATGTTTATCAACGGAAAGATGAGGAATATTAAAGCTATCGTTCTCCACTCTATATATTCTCCCATATATTGGCATAGAAATGCTCCTAAAGTGGTTCCCACAATTCCTGAAGGTACTGTCATAGTTCTGTATTTTGGTAGGGAAATTTCTCCTAGATAAGTGGTTGATGTTGGATACATTATGCCCAGTTGAATGCTATTTATTAGTCTTGCTGATAGTAGTACTGCGTAGTTTGGGGAGAAATAAACAACGATCCAAAGGATGCTTTCTAATATTACTATTGCTAGTAAAATAGATTTACGTCCAAGTTTTTCTAGTAGATAAGCAGCAGTTAATGACGTTGGACAGAGGAGTATTGTAGGTGCCGATGCTAAAACAATATTATATTTATTATTACTAGATTTATTTATAGATATTTTACTGGTTAGAAGTCATTAAGGATCAAATTTGCATGTTTTTATTGAAATGATAGAGGATGACTTGGATCGACTAATCAGAACGCGGCTTAGCGACCCCTATGTCTCCCTCGGAGAGAAACTCGATCGATTGACCAATCACAGAGCGTTCTGGCTCCCCCTATGATTCAGGCTCTCACATCAACCACAGAAACGCCCATTACAGTTATGTACTTCTCTGAATATAATAGCCTCTCTTCATAATAACTTGATTTTCACTTTTTTAGATTGTTTATCTTCTATGTTCTTACATTTCCCTTACAAACATATCAATTCCATCAGGAACATAATTCTCATAACTCAACTATACATACCTAACCAACTTTCCTGAGAGCTGTCTAGTTGAAACAGAGGATCATTTTTCATCTGTGGCAGGAAAACGGAACTGAATGCAAAAACGGCTCCAGGGCCTATTCCAAGTAAAGCACCCATGGAAAATATAAATATCTAAAAATGTGATCGCTATAAATAGGCCTAGCCTATTCTCTGACCTTTAGGAAGAACTTACTTGTTTCTGTACGGGTTTTGATATTTTCCAGAACATGATGCTTATTAACTCGAACCACAATTACAGTAAAACGTTCACGAATAATATAATTTCCTTGGATCCTAGACTGTATTTAATTTATGGCGACAATTTCAATTTTGTGTAATTATGTTGGGTTTAAATACAAAATCAGGATTCTATAAGGTAATAGCACTGGTTGATTGTAAAGTTAAGAATGTAATCTATGTTGGTTTTATAAACATTATAAATATGATGAGTTCACGTGATATTCAACATAAATGTGTGTTGATAAAACATTAACTAATCCAGGTATAAGCTACCTGCGGTACATAAGGAAACTCGTTGTAACCTTATTGGATGTCGTATGAGTGTGGTTTGAAACCCCGTAACTTACTCAAGTGCTTGACTTTTGATGTATGGTTGACCACACTTTTTTTTAAATTAATCCTGGTCGGTTAACGCTGTTAGCACTGCGACTAACCTTGATCTATTGTGCATGGACCAATACTATGGGCCAATAACGGAGATAACCTTTGTGTTACGGCCAAACAACTGGGCCTACTTAATATAAACAATATTACATCAAGTCGCCCCTTCAAACATCATAAACGGTGGCATATCATAAGAAAAGGGCAGTCGACATCGGGCTGTTGCAGTTGACATTTCGCCGTCGTACTCAATAATATACCTAGCCGCTGCATCGGCATCGACAATTCAATACTTGGCCATTTATTCGCAGTGTCAAATATTTGTTCGTATAATAAACAAATAAAATAAGTGAGTCACACCAATGGCCTTGTTCAAATTACTAAACAGCATATCAGAAGGTCAGTTTGCGGTGCCTTAGATTGTGTAACCCGTTGTTTCTATTGTTAATTGTTCCTGCTTGGTCTTCTCAATTAATTCATCTTTTATATAAGAAATGACGACGTTCCATTGTATTTCCTGTTCTATCATGAGCGGTATGATATCCTCCACAAGTAACGTTCTCTTTAGCACTTTTTCAGCTGATAGCTTCTTAGATTTCCACCTCCTGCACGAGAAGAAGGTGTGCTCAGCAGTATCTCCGTAATAGAAGCATTCGGGAGTTGCTCTCTTTCCAATGTGGTATAGGTACTCCCCGAAACACCCATGACCCGAGAGGAATTGAGACATCCAGTAGTAGGTTTCCCCATGTTTTCGGCCGATCCAGATCTCTATAAACAAGGAATAAGCTTCCTTGTCCATTTGCCAGTAGTGCTATCCTCCCATTGCCAGTTTGCCAGTTTCGTACGCAGCGGTTTGTCTCCGATTTACGCTTCATCACCCAAGCCTACCGAGCCTCTGTAACCTGTAGATCAGCAGGTGCTATTCCGCTAATAACGAGGGCCGCAGCCGTCGACACTGTGCTGTACAGGTTGGCCACAGCAATAGCAACCCTCCTCTGTATTGCTAATAAAAAATTTTTTGCCGCCTCTGGCTCATTGCTTCGTGCCACACATAGATCGAACAGTCTTTACACCAAATATTATAATTGCACTAATACATAAAAGAAGTAGTATTACAATTGCTGTGTCTTTGGTCGCCCATATTTGCATTTTTGAATTTAGTTAAATTTTGACCGCGCCTACAGCGCCAGTAATTTTAAACTAAATCTATGTTGGTTCTTGGAACGCTCAGTAGCTTGCGAAGGGCGAGTTGGAGAAGTGGGGGAGGGTAATACTTGCGTCGCGATAACTCAAGGAACTTAGCAGAATATCCAGTTAAGTCTGGTCCCGCGCAATCAACGGGAAATAAATTAATGTTTCAAAAAACCGCGACTGCCGCGTAACAATTGCAATACTAGCAAAAGATCGATGTTGATCTTAATCTTCTGATTCCATCAAATATCAGGGTCCGTAGACCTGGCCATCGACCTAACTGGTCCTTCAGCCGTTTATATACAATTTTTTATTTATAGTTTTTCAAGTACATGATATGTATTGTGATGTATTTTTACAATTTTTGTTTGTTGTTATTGTGATATTGTGATGAAGGTGATATTGATGATGATATTATGGTGATGCATCCAGTAAAATCTCGCCGAATTTTCTCCGTGTTGATGTTGAGTTTATGTACACAGAATGCATTGTACATCATGGTGTGAATTGTGTGTAGCATCGTAAGATGTGATTCTTGATTAATATGTGAATAAATTGAAGTGGCTTTTTCTTGAATGTGAATTTGTAGTGTAAATTTTTTAGTGTGAATTAATAAATAAATTAATTCACACTTGAGGGTGTCCACCCCGAGGAAGGATTAACAATTATTAGAAAAAACCTAACATGTGACCAAAAAAAAAAGAAAAATTGCCAATTTTGAACTTCTTAGAATACTTCTCAAATGGCGGTTACGTCAATGAGATCTCAAGACAATATTAAAAATTTCGATTTGGATATATCGATATTATGACAAATTATCGAAATTATCGATAAATATCGAAAGTTTGAGACCTATATATCGATATTTATCAATATCGATATTTTTTTGACATGGCTAGCGAGCATCAAGCGCAGGGAACGAACTAAATGTATATAGAAAATAAAATTTCATAGTGATTTCTTCCTAAAACTTATAATTTATATTTCTTAAGTTCTTAAGGGAACGAAACAATTTTTAAAGATTAAAAATTATATATGGGGGACGTAAAAATTCTAAAAATGTTAAAGTGGGGTATAGCCTAAAAACGGTTGGGAAACACTGGTCTAGATAGATGTACAACCTCACAATGTGTGTGAACATGTGAACATATGCGTGCTGCCTGTTGATTTAATTCGCCAAACAAAACCCCTAAAACTTCTACAACCAGCCAGACGCTGCTAAATAATTAAAATCGTTATCAAAACACAATAGACAGTTGATATCATCGATATGCATCCCGATCATATACATCGTCATCAACGTCGTCCAATTAACGCGAATTGTGTTCACCCAACTGCGTTTGTTAGAAATTTATCAAACTTATATTATCACACACCTTTTTACTATAATACAAGGATTTATTTATAATATAAAGATTTATAACATAATGATTTATATAATATAAGAATATTATGGAAATAGAGAGGGAATACCCACATCAATTGTTACAATATATTCCATTGTTAAACACTAACATATCGTTACGTTATATAACAATCAAAAATATTACAACAATTGATGTTCCTGTTGTTGACGTTTACATTGACGTTGACAACAGTGACATTGAGATTGTTTGAAAATTATTACAAATTCTCACACAATCTCATCTACAAATTCGAAAATGTTTCGAAATTAAACTTTGCCATTATTAACTGAATAAATATTGGGTTTTTCAGGCCCGAAAAAATGCGAAAATGCGCACGGGCGAATCTACCAAAAAAAACTAACCAAGCATATGGGGCGCTCAACAGCAAAAAACAACAGTTTGGCAACACAACACATTATAAACGTATTAATATTGAAAGTTTACAAACTCGCCGACGCATCGCGACCTATTAATCAACAGGTGCCTGGACTGTATTGGTACTGGAAGGCAATTTGTTCTATACACCCAGTTTTTGTAGTTTCTCTTTTGCGAAAACCATGCACAAAGTTATCTTTTGTCCTTCTAATGGATAATAAATGAGTGAACAGACTCATGTGCGAATATTCCACAACTTGTTGTTAATTATCGTTGATCTAAATTACTTTAATACCCTATTTTTTACCTTTTAAGAATTCAGTTTTATTTATTTATTTTTAAGGTTTATCAAGATTGTTGCATTAATTTATGTTTTAATTATATAATTTTAAATTTAAAAACTCATTAAAAAATCCTAACCTAACCTAACCTAATTTGAATAACATTTTAAATGTTTGTTAAAATATTATTCAGAATTCACTTACAATTAGATTTAGTATACCTAGCGCCATCTAGTGGCTATTTTACGAACTTTCCAGATACTATTTATTTATTACTTATTGACAATAATCATAAAACTAACTTCAAAATTTCGGTTTATACCTGATCTTCCGATTATATCATCTTATAATTAGATTTAAAGCAGTTTCTACTTGATTAAACCTAACAACATTACAAGCATGCATTATTTTGCACTTTTTGGCCATTTCCTTACAATATTACCTAGTTAATTTCGTTAATTCAAGCCTAAATTCTTAGAAATCAGCAATAAAACGTTTTTTTTTTAATTATAGCAAAAATTTACAATCAGTACTCATAGCGCCATCTATTGACAACTTTATGAACTTTCACTGGAATCATAAATTTCTCGCTTGCAAGTAACCAAAACTAACCTAAAATATAATCTATTAAAACAAACCTTATTCTTATAATAAAAAATCAGGTTTAAACCTCGACTCTGCTCGGTTTAATCGATTTAATTAATTATAAAATACATACAGATCGTATAAATTTGAGAAAATAACAAATTAAAAAACAAAAGCTTGAAATTTTCATAAGTTAAAATGTTATGAGACGTTAGTAATTTATTAATTTGATATCAATTCACGTTTATACTTCAATATTATTTGCGCTATTTCATTATTTAACGATTAAAACGTTAAAAATCCCAATATTTTTAAAATTATCCAGAATTTTCTAAAATTTAGTATACATAGCGCCATCTACCGATAAATTTCTAAAACTTCACTGGAATTACATTTAATCGTTGGCAATCAACTAAAACTTCGAAATTACTGTTTATATAAAATTTTACGATTATAACTCTAAGGTTAGCTTTGAAGTAGCTTCAACTTGATCAAACCTAACCTAAAATACGTGTAAATATGAAACAAACTTACCGGAAAACAGATGTAAACAGTTTTTCAAATTGTTTGAAACGTTTGAAAAAGTTAAAGTGTTAAACGTTCGTTTAAAATGTTAGTTTTAAACGTTTAAACGTTAAAACACGCATTCCTGTATAAGTTTTCTCTGGACCACTATTATACAATCACACGAAATATCACAAAATGTTCGGTTTTATCGTGTAAACACTCGCTTGAACTTTATAAGTTAGGCACTCGATTTCGCCGCTGCTCGCCGCTATATTGTCTGCACGCTGTATACAGATTAACGCCCGTGAATTAATCAAACTAACTTTGCACTTCATTATAGATGATCGCCAGTCAGGATGGGCTGATCGCACCGAACGCAGCCGGAAATTACGCCCGGTCCGGCTTGATAATCACAACGCACAGCACAAACACACAAATTCACAATGCGAAAGCGAGAAACTCAACGATTTTCTCATGGAAACACATCAAGATTCTCATCAAAACACAGCAAACACTAACGACTCTTGCAACGGTAGCGACACTAGCGAAAAATCAACAACTTTTGTTTAGCGGATTAATTTAGAACTATTCATGTTGATTGGGTTGCATAACGTACTGTATATAACTGTTTTTCGATATACGAAGGGGAGAAACGCGAAACGTGCCTCTGCACACGCCTGCATGGGTTACGCTAATTAATATTTAACACTTTTACCTGCCCCGAAAACCCGGCGTCAACTTTCTGAAGCACGCGTTAATTGCTCACGACGAGACCATTGTGTGTATGTGCGGTTGCATATATTCCGCATTCACAACCCTCTGAGTCTGACTCTGTGCAAACAGCTTTTCATTCTTCACTTTGACGCTTTGTAATATATGTGTTTGTACAACCTGTGCAGCCTGAACAAATGTGCACGATTTGTTGATCTTTCTAACGAGGCGAAACTATAGAAAATTAACGCAGTCAATGGCCAGATTCTAACCTACTTTGTGGAGGCACTGGACGTCCAAACACGATCACAATAAATTTATTAGCCTCTCCACTGTCGGGTTTATGCATTTACTGGCTTAAATTGTCATTTAGATGATGTTTGCTCATACTTTTAAACTTTTAATTACGCTATTAGCAGTCAAAGTTTGTTTTAATTGTGTGTACCTGTTTAAATATTAAAGTTGCAGTCGCTAAACATATAAATTTTACATTTTAGGAACTTATAACTAATTTTATAATAATTCCCAAAAGAGTTTCTTGATTTAAAACCAAAAATAGTTAATAAAACATAATTTAATGAATTTTTTATTGATTTTGTACATAATGCGCCATCTATTAGACAATAACCTAACTAATTGTGCTTGTGAAGGTTTGAAAAATATTCATAGTAAGGATACAAACCCTTATGAACATTTACATGAAGGTGTGAAACTAAAATGCAGCTTTTTGTAAATAAATGTAACTCCGTGGCAATCGCAATCAGTCCAATTGTTAACATCGATGTTTTGTATTTGTATTGCTACTTCAAATTCTGTTACTTTCTGTCTTTTTTTAAGTTTCATTTTAAAAACTCGTGTTTTTATATTTTTGTGTATTGTATCGTATGTATTTTAGTGTATTATATTGCATACTCGAAGAAGAACTAAACGATTTAAAAACCAACAAAAAAGGTTATTATAAATTATTTAAACAATTTTGATTGAATTAATACATTGTGCGACATCTATTAGATAATTTGAGGATTAATACAGTTGTGATTGTGAATTAAAATGTTTAAAAACTAATATACCATAACAAATTGATGATATATTTTTTTTATTTTCTTTGAAAATATTTGTATATTGAAAGTGTATCAACAAGCAGTTTATCAAGAAAGGAAATTATCAATAATTCAATAAATATATTTCTAATATCGGTGCCTCCATCTACATTGAAAGGTTCTTACATTATATGCACATTATATATAATTCAATTATTATTAAAAAATTCAAAACTTTGTATATTATCGCTTCATTCTATAAATTTCTAATTATTTATAAAGAATATCACACGACAGCGCCATCTAGTTTGGAAAAGTAAAACATGATACCCAAACATTGTCTGCTAGAACGGAATAACTGCCATTTTTCAATTGTAAAAATTCGGTGTTTTAACGCGCGTCGGTATTATTTCCATTTTGATTCAATTTCTCCAACCTCCAACTCTGTGTCGCCAAGAAAATCAGACCCTACAACAATAATACTCGGCTTCCAAGCAGAACCCTGAGAAAATGGAGACAATTGTAAGTAAACAACTCAAATTAACATTCAAGTCGATTTGTAGGTTATGCCACAGAAACTGGCATCATTTTTGAAACGCTTTTCATTTGTAGAAACTGTTGCGAGAAGAATATAAACTGCAGATTTCGATGGCGAAAGAGGAGAATCGTCTCGCGTCGTTTAAGACGTGGATATTTGACGACAGCTGTGCATGCAACGCTGCGAAGATGGCCGAGGCTGGTTTTTATTTGGTCGCCCCCAACGAGGACGCCGTGCAGTGTTTCCTCTGTTCGAAGATTCTCGACGGCTGGGAGGCTGAGGACGACCCATGGCAGGAGCACGCCTCGCACGCGAAGAATTGCACCTTTGCAAAGCTACAAACGCCCGAGGATCTGCTCACGGTGAAGCAACGTATCAAGCTGGAAGAGGAGCAGTTAACAAATATAATTTACAAGTACTTTGACGATTGCATCAACAAGTACAGAGAGTCATTCGCTGAGTTGCATTCATACAAGGAGAATGTGTGCAAATAGGCGTTTGTTTGCAACTAACTTATTCGAAATGTTATTTTAGATTTACGTGCTCCTTGTTGTATGATGCTCTATTTTTGGCGAGAAGTCGACAGGGATAAATAATTGTGTGGTAATAATTAGGACTTATTTGTATGTTTATTAATTGGAGATGTGTTGTGGAATTGTTGTATTATTAATAAATCTACTTGAATAAATATATTCGTAAACGATGTTAGTCTAGCTACAAACCCTTATGTAAATTTACATTAAGGTGTGTAACTTGGCTAACCTGCACGTTTTAAACACTAAAAACAAGTCGGCGACGCTTCCTATAAATAATCAAGTGGTTAACATTAGTTCTTGGAATCTAGAAGGTCGTTGGTTCTAATTCAATTTTTGAATTTTTTTCAAATCTAATCCAATTTTTTGATTTTTTTCAAATCTAATTCAATATTTTGAATTTTTTTTTCAAATTAATAAAATTTTCGTTTCAAATGTATAAGTTTTAATATATACTAATTAAACTATATAGATTTTCAATTATTTATCTTAATGATTTTATATTTGACTCTAGCTAAGTCACAAACCTTTATGGAAATTTACATAGAGGTTTGAGGCTTTGCTAATTATCATACTTTTATTCACTAAATTCAAGCCGGCGTTTCTTCCTTTTATTGGCCCAGTTGTTAACGTCGAAGGCTCATACTCAGAAGATTGTAGGTTCGAATCCTGTATTTTTTTTTCAAAATTTCTAATTCTATCAAAATTTTGTGTTTAAATTTTTTTTAAACAATTTTTCTTTTATAAATAAATTCATTAATTTAAAAAACAAAATTTAATAATTTAAAACAATCTGCTTTTATTTTTATCAAACATGCACAATGTGTTAAAAACAAAAGTTATTGATCTTTCTTGGGTTTATTCCATCGTTTTTTCACCCATTGAGGTATCCATCGCTTGAGTTCATCCTGAAGTTGCCGGAAAACAGCAAGGAGGAGAAACGGAATCGCTAGCAGTTCATTGCTGAAGAGGAACACCCAAAATACGACGGCAAACATAGCTAGATCAGTAATATAATCCATGGTGTTCCTAACCTTAACGACGGCGATAGCTTTGAGGTCGGCGTCGCGTTGTGATCGGCTTGGGGCGATTGCAAAGTCCAGAGGCTCCGTTGTGGTGGACGTTTGCGTCATAATCTCACACATTTTAGGCTTACGGAGGTAATTCATAGGCCCAGGCGATTGGGACTTGCGTTCGGGGCGTGGCCTCGAAGTCGAACGACTAGGTGGACGCATTGAGGAGTTTGAACGCGATGGGGGACGTGTGGAGGAGGTTGATCGGGTCTGGGAAGTTGATCTAGACCCTGGTCTACTTGGACCACGTGGTTTTGAAGTTGATCTTTCTGGGGGGGTCGAAGTTGAAGAGGTTGTTGTTGAAGTTGTTGAGGTTGTTCCTGAAGTTTTTGAGGTTATTGCTGAAATTGTAGGGGTTGCTATGGTAGGAGTTGAAGTTAGAGGTCTTGAAAGTGGTCCCGGGGACTTTGTAGGTCTCCTACGTTCTGAACTACGATGTGGGGACTTTGAGGTTGATACAGAACGTTTCCCAAACCTTGTTTCCTCTCGACCACGTCTTGGAGGTTCTTCTTTTGTGTCCCCAGATTTGTTCTTCCCTCTGGGAGGTCCTTCCTTGAAGTCCCCAGGTCTATCCATTCCTCTGGAAGGTCCTTCGGGAATCCCTGGAGGTTTATCCTTCCCTCTGGGAGGTCCTTCTTTGAAGTCCCCAGGACTCCCCGACCCTCTGGAAAGTCCTTCTTGTGTCCCCACAAGTCTATCCTTCCCTTTAACAGGTTCTGGACCCTTGGCCATCTTCGGATACACCTCGTCCCTAGACTTACCAGGAGAAGTACTAGCCTTAGGAACCTGTTCCTTAGTTTCCTTAGCTTCTTTAGCTCTCTGTTCCTCCATTTTCCTCTCCATATACTTCAATCTCTCTTCTAAACCTTTAGACTTCTTCACAATAGGAGCTAAAATCAAGGGAGGATCAAACATTTTTGTGGCAACCTGCGGAGCCTCTACCTCCTCCTCTTCATCACTATAGTGCAAACGAGCCTGCATCTGAGCCTGCTTCTTCAAAGCTGCTCTGACTGGATTATCCTCTAATCCTCGAAGACTCTTACTGGTCTGACTACGGACAATCTCCCCGTAATGATCAATCACACTCTTAGACTCTTCCTCTTCATTTTTATGCAGAATAGGCTGGGAAATCACTATCCCAGCAGCTGTTAAACCAGCACTGGCTATAGCACTTGTATTCCATTCCCCCTTCTTCTCCTCCAAGTACCCTTTAGGAACCCCAGCTTGTATATCCAGATAATCATCAATCAAAGAATTAGACCTGGACCTCGGCTTGTAATCACTCTCCACTTCAGACCCTGAGGTCGGAGGACTCTTTTCCCCATCCTTCTTCTTCAGAATGGGCTTGGGAACGAAATTGGCATCGGGGAGCTTCGCAGGTTTTGTCAGAATCTCGAAGGGAGCTTCAAACTTGCTCTTCACAGTCATCTGAGGGTGGTAAGTCTCGTCCTCTTCCTCTGGGAATATCTCCCTGATCTTGACATCTTCTCGTATGCTTTCATTGTCTGAGAATTCTTCTTCGGACAGAGACTCGATGTAGTCTTCTTCTTCCCAGACATCTTCAGGGACTACACTGATGTTTTTCTTCGGTGCTACGGGGTTCTGAGTGGCCATTTTGGCTCGGATACGTTCAAACTCTTCTTCTTCCTTTTCTTCTGAGGTAGACCTTTGTCTGTTGTGCATTAGGGAACGGCGGTCTTCAGCTGTTAGGTTCTGTTTGAGGAAGTCACTGCCAAATAGGTCGGTAAAGTCCCCGGAACGTCTTAGGCTATGTCGTTTCTGTGTGTTTAGAATGTTTTGGGGGATTGTCCCTCCGGCAGAGAGACGTCTTCTTAGAGAATGTTTTCGTTCCAGGTTGGTAATGTCTTGTTCATCGGGGTTGTTAATTTGGATCTTCGGAATAAGACTGGACTTTCGATCTCCTTGTCGTTCCATCTTTCTTTGGATAGCCTCTTCTTCAGCCAGGGCTTCGTTGTAGAAACGGACCATTGCTCGTTCGTGGAGGAGCTCTGTGGAACTTGCGGAGTATTTTATGGGGTCGAAGAGTTGTGGTGGTTCTATCCCTAACTCTGGAGCTGAGAGGGATAGTGGTGGTGGCACTGACATGTCTTCAAAATGATTTAGGGATGTTCCATCGTCTAAAACATGAGTTACTTTAGAACCTGGAAGTTTAATGGAACGTAGACTAGAATATAGTATGGAATATGAATCATGGAACTTTGAATTTTGAAACTTTGGAACCTTGGAACCATGGAATTTTTGAATCTTGGAACTTTGGATTCTTGGAGCCTTGGAATTTTTGGTCTTTAGAACTTTGGAACTTTGAAACCTTGGAACTTTGAATATTTGGAACTTTATAACTTTGGAACTTTGGGACCTTGGAAGCTTAGAATTTTGGAACCTTTAAACTTTTGGTCCTTGGAACTTTGGAATCATGGAATTTTGAAACCTTGGAACTTTCGATCCTTGGAACTTTGGAACCTTTGAACTTTAAAACCTTGGAACTTTGGAACCGTGGAAATTTTAGTCCTTGTAACTTTGGAATCTTGAAATTTTGGAACTTTAGAACGTTATAATATTGGAACCTTGGAACTTGGGAACGTTGGAACTTTGGAACCTTGGAACCTTGGAACCTTAGAACCTTAGAACCTTGGAACCTTGGAACCTTGGAACCTTGGAACCTGGGAACCTTAGAACCTTCGAATTTTTGAAAGTTGGAAATTTGGATTCTTGGAGCCTTGGAACTTCGGAATCTTGGAATTTTGGAAGCTTAGAACTTTGGAAGTTTTTATCCTTGGGGCCTTGGAACTGTTGGTCTTTAGAACCTTGAAACTTTTTAAATTTGGAACTTTGAAACTTTGGAACTTTGGAACATTGAAACATGGAACATGGAACGTGAATATAGAACTTTGGTACATTGGAACCCTATAACTTAGGAACTGACCTGGGAACCTTAGAACATTGGAACACAGAACAAAAAACTTGAAACAGAATTTAGAACTTCATACCTTTAACTTCTTCCGTGTAGAGGACCATCATAAACTCAGTACTCCCACCTAGGTTCTCGCTGTTGTCTCTAGATAAAGGCTTCCGAGGGTTTGCAGGTTTATCCTTAACGAATTTATGTGTGTCACCTTTCTGGACATAATGACTTGGACTAGGTGACCTATCTTTTGCAGATCTATTGACGATAGACCTGTCTACAGAGTCAGGAATTGGGTTTAACTGTAACTTTTTGGAAGATTGTTGCATAGGTTTCACTTCTGCCACTGGAGCTATTGATGGAGCTACTGGAGCAGCTACTACTGATGGTGGTAGTGGTGGTGAAGACACTGGCTCATTACTCCGAGTGACCCTTATATCAGGACTTCCATAACTTAAGTCCTGAAACATTGAGTCTCTGTCAAAGATGGCTCTATTCAGACTTGCCGCCTTCCTCTCTGGCTTCGGAGAAAACTCCGGGGACTTTGGTTGAGGACTAGAGAACTTTGTACGCCTAGGCCTTGGAGGTGACCCTACAGTATCCTCTTCAGCATCATCAAGATCCCGTGGGGAGGACTGAGACCTTCCTTTCCTTCGTTTAGCAGCAACCGGAACTAAATCATCGATGATATCTGTAGGTTGACTTCTCCCACGACCTCCCCGAGGCTCCAGCATTCCTCTTTTGGGGTCTGGGATGAAGACAAGGTCAGTTTCATGACTTGGCTCACTGACCCCGAAAGGACTCTCGGCTTTTACCCGGAACTTATACTCTGAGCCTTCGATTAGGTCCCCGAGGATTGTGGATAGCTGTTTGGTGGTGGCTGCCTTCAACCAGACATTCCAGCCTAGTCTGTAGTATTCCACGATGTAGTTCCCAATCTTACAACCACCATCATCCTGTGGGGTGTTCCACGAGAGAGTCACAGATCTTCCAAGGGACATAACCACCTTAGCACTACCAGGTGGTGAAGGCTTATCCGTAACCGTGACCAGGAAAGAAGCGATGTCACTTCCCAGTTTGTTGACAGCTCTTATTTGGTACTCCCCTCGGTCCCCACGCATAGCCTCGGTGATTTTAAGCGTTGAGGAGTTACTATCGTTTTCGATTTCGTATCGTTCTCGTTCGTTAATCTCCTCCCCATCATGGGACCAGAAGACCAAAGGTCTAGGTAGTCCAGCTATGGACACTTTCAACCGGACCAACTCCCCAATCTCAAAGAGAAGTCCATCTTCATACTGTCTTGGAAGTCTGATACAAGGAGGAGCTTCCAAGATCAATCTAGCTCTCGTCGAGACATGTCCAGCCTTATTGGTTGCGGTACATTTAATCTCACCCTCATCACTCAAAGCACTCTGATGGATCGTCAGAATACTTCGATCAAGTTCAGTAAGGATCCGGGTCCTTCGACTACTAAAAATCTCAAAGCCATCCTTAAACCAGCAGATCTTAGGTGCAGGTTGTCCCACAAAGTAACTAACAAACTCCACTTTGTTGTTTTCCAAAGCCACAAGGTCCTGTAGTTCCCTGGTAAACTTGGGTGCCACAATAGCGGATCTCTGATGGGTCACGGTTAACGGTTCGGATAAGTCACTGGAATTAGAGAGACCCACTAGGTTCTCCGCGAAGATACGGAACTGATAACGCCATCCCGGTTCAAGGCCACTTAGTGTTAACTCACAGGATGTCACCTTGTTCGGGGCGGCCTTCACCCAGTGTGGTGACCCCGACCTTCTATGCTCCACATAGTAGCCTGTTAGGGTGGTCCCACCGTGGTTCTCGGAAGCATTCCAGCGAATTGTGAGTACATCTGGGGTGAGTACATCGTCGGTTGATACCAGATAGGGTTTACCAGGTGGACTTGGGGGTTCTAAAATTGTGTGTCATGTTAGCAGATTGGACGGAACAAAACCATCAATTGTACAGCAGCGAGGAAGAAGCAGGCGCGAGCGTTGTCGGTCAAGTCCCTGGCCGTATGAAACTCAACGAAAACGACCGAAATAACTAGCCAGGCGGTGGCGGTGAATGCATGTCTCGGAAAAATGCTAATTATATGAATCCGACTTGGGCGTTGCTTCCGGTCGATCGGAAGCCATGGTGCGAATTAGGTGTAGATTGGGTAGATTGTGCAAGGATAGTTGCGAGTGGATTGCATGCAATCACCTTGTCTGCCACTTACCTGCCCCCTTTAATAACAGATATTTCTTGGTTCGTTCGCGGGCGTGGGCTTTTCCAGGCGCGTTCCCCATCTCATGCTGATCGACGACCGGCTAGAGCGCCGTCTGTCCCAGTCCGTACTAAATTTAGGCACTTGCGTCGCGGCGCAAAAGTGGCGCCGGCCACGATTGCTTTGAAATATTTAGACCAGTCGAGATGTTGTCTGATTGTAGGCAACACAACGTTACCTGATGTTTTGAGAGTTCTTTTCTAGAGTTTGTCTTTTCTAGGTGTTTTAACACCTTTAACAAAAATGTTAGGTTTATAGAGAAATTTATGGGGATATTAGAGGGGTAGAAGATGGAGGATAGAGCAGGAGCTAGGGGAAGTTGGGGGTAGCTAGGGGAGGCTGAGGGAAGTTGATGGAGGTTGGGGGAAGCTGGGGAAAACTGGCAGAAACTGGGGGGAATCTGGGGGGAGCTCAGGAAGGCAGTGACAAGCTGAGAGATGTTGGAGGAGGGTAAGGGATGTTGAGGAAGGCTGACAGAAGTTGGGGGAAGCTAAGGGAAGCTGGGGTAGGCTGGGGGAAGCTGGAAAAAGCTGAGGGAGGCTGGGGCAAGCTGAGAGATGTTGAGGAAAGCTGAAGGAAGTTGGGGGAAGCTGTGAAAAGGAGGACCATGGGGAAGGAGGTAGATAAGGACCAACGATAGTAATTTATAAATGTTCCATAGTTCTAGAGTCCAAAGGGTTTATGTTCTAGCAGTAAATCCTTATCAAAGTTCTTGTATCTCCAACCTTTCGCTGCTGTATGTTTGATAGTATATGTGCCCAAGGAGACAAGGTCTTGTATCAATCCCGCGAATGTTTCCAACTCGTATTAAATCAGTTCGAGAACTATTTTAGTAGAAGTTTTGTCTTTCTTATACCACTCCTCCTAGGGGATAACTCTCTTTGTCATTTACTCGTATATGGTTAGTTCATAAAAGGGTTCTTGAGTTATATACTTGGATTTAGATCTGGACCTGGACCTGGACCTGGACCTGGACCTGGACCTGGACCTGGACCTGGACCTGGACCTGGACCTGGACCTGGACCTGGA
>JAODAC010001859.1:17141-28408 GCA_027575185.1 Mimaenictus wilsoni
CTATATTATTATCAGGTATGTCCTTATGTCCCGGAACCAACAAAAGCCTTGCAGGAAAACCTCCCCCTCAAGCGTTGTATTGGTGTGACGACCAATAACGTCATGACGGCAGCCGTTAGTTGATAGATGATGGGAAAGAGTACATGGCAGATGCCGAAAACTTGGAACTGGTAGATTGCAACTTGGTTCGTACCGGTTAAAAATTACACGAAACAATCCGAAGAGTAGAAGACCGATGGTTCATGTTAAAAGACATAGAATTCATGGCAAAGGGCATAGGAAATGATGTTAAAGGACATAGGATTCATGGGAAATGATGGTAAAGTGCATATGCTTCATGGGAAATAATGTTAGACCGAAAAGACAAGCTACAAAAATCATAAATCATTCCAAGTTTCTATAAATCAGTCAAAAACTACAAAAAAAAACAAATTACGACCAAATCAAAACAAAATCCCATTGATAAATAAATAACAATTAAAATAATAAAGTGCAATTGTACCTAAGTCGAATAAGTATACACCATATGTTTAGCAATAAAAAGATGACCGCCTGATAAATATGCTAATTCATTGAAGGTAATTATCGGGACGGGTCGTGTCAACAACGTATCCATTGCTGGCGTGTAATTCGAGTTGTTCGTACTAACTAATAACAATAATGATTTATGCGACGTAAGTCAACCGACGACTATATAAGTGCACCTGCCAAACACTTTATCAACATTCGATTCGCAACAAACTTCGATGCTAATTCAACAGATTTCTCCTTCAAGGCCAGCGCTCAACAAATTAAAGGTCAGTTCACTTTACCTACAATTTTACGGATCCTTTACCTTCAACACCGACAGTTTACCTTCAATACCATTTGACTAATAACATCACAATCCCCATGTTTTTTTTTGTTGTTGTTGAAGATGTTGAAAGTGATAGTCCTCCTCGGTCTTTCCCTGGGTACTCTAGCAGCACCTAAACCAACAGAGAGTGAACAACGCATCCAATTGATGCTAGAGTTTAAAGACTTTGTGGTAGCACTACCAATGCAGAAGATCTACGCCACCGTGTTGGACCACATGGAGAACGACCTGGAAATGCAGGCTGCTCTGAAGTATGTCCAAAGTAAAGAGTTCCGACACTCTGTCCAGGCGTTACAAAGTCGTCCCTCTGTAAAACAGTTGAGGATGAAGTACATGGAAGCTGGGTTGGACCTGGAGAGATATGAGAAGATGTTCGCTGATGTCATGGGCGGATTGGTCTTGTCTGTTCCTGAGGATACAGAGAAGAGTTTCGGGAGCTTCCTAAAGGATCTGGACAAGTTGATTCCCTATGAGAAGTTGATGAATATCCTAGACAGGAAGTTGGAGGATAGTCCGGTCTTTATTAGGTTCTTCCAGGCTATAACCTCAGAGGAGATGAAGTTGTTGGTGGAAAAGAGTATGCATTCCCAGGAGTTCAAACATGTAGCCCAGGATCTGGAGGAGATGGATATCCCAGTCTATCAGGTCTTGGATATTTTGTTTGAGATCTTCGGATGGAAGAAGCAGATCGAACCTAATGATCTTTGAACGATGGCATATTTTTTTTGTAAATGTAATAATTGTATAATATAATCATTGTTTAATAACGTTTTTTTTTTGTTAATTGCTTAATGAACACGTGGAATGACGTGGGAAATGTCAAATTGTATTTTATATCAATTGCTTTTATGTCTATTTATTGTGTTAATGTACTTGAGAAAAACCTTGACCGTCGGAACTTACAAAACGAGTTTTGTTAATGTGCTGTTTAATTGTTGAATCGTTTTAATTCAATATTTTGTTATTTCACTATTAATAATGAATAATTTTTGCAGAGGAATGGGTCCCATGGGTTTACGGGAAAATTTTAAGAAATCCCTAAGAATGTTGCTCATGGTCCTTCGAACCGGATCTTTAGACGGTGCTTAGAAGACGTCTTAAAAGACCTTGATATGCGTCGAAGGTAGGTGGTGGCTATTTATAGATGATGCTAGATGATAGTAGAGTGTAGAAGAGGGAACGGGAAGGCAAGAAGGGAAGGAGAGGAAGAGAAGAGAAGTAGTAGCGATGAGAGTCTAGGAAGTGGAGGAGCAAAATTAGCCAAGACACATTCATGGAAGCTCCTACAACCTTGAATATCAAATCCTACAAACTCTAGAATGGAGGCCAGATTTATTAGCTGCAGAGAGACAAGAACATAGATGTTGTCTGGTTAGGTCACTGTCTCTCAGATTGCACATGGTACGAAGGACCATAAAGAGACGATGCCTGTAGAAGATATTGCTAACGATCATAAATTTACATAGTTTTCTTAAGTTTACCTATTTTTAAACGCGTTTTTTCTTACTACTTCGATCTTGCGCACATGATTGTGAAAATTCTACCCAACCGATTTGCCTGACTTAAAATTTGTTGTATAGATAATTAAAATCTCTAGAATATGACGTTAACTTTTTGTTAAAAACATTTTTATTTACATTTGTTTATCGAATTTTAATTCAAATTTGTATATGATTAAAGCTTTTTAAATTTCAAACTGTACAAGAAACAGACAATTTTAACATTTTCTTGAAAATACTCAACGTCATATTCCAGAAAATTTTATAGAAATTATGATAATGCTTTGGCTTTTCATTTTTGATAAAAATTGCGGATACTAGACTGTACGCAGTTGAGGAAATCAAAGAAAACGACGTGATGTAAACACTATATTCGAAAACGTGATGTTTTTTCTCACTACTTCGATCTTACGCACACGATTGTGAAAAATCGACCAAACTGATTTTGCTGTATGAAGGCTTTTCCTGCAGAAAATAAAATTCTCCAGAATATGACGTTAATTGTTTTTTGAAAACATGTTTATTTACATATGTTTTTCTTTCTTTTTTTACGTTAAATAGAATTTCTTTGAGATTTAAGCATTTTTAAATTAAAACTATACAAAAATATATAATTTACAGTTTATTTTTCAAAATACTCGACGTCATATTCATGAAAATTTCATGGACTTTACAATAATGCTTTGACTTTTCATTTTTGATAAATATTGCGGATACTAGACTGTACGCAGTTGAGGAAATCATAGAAAACGAGGTAATATAAACCTTGTATTCGTAAACGCGTTTTTTGCACAATATTGATTTTGCGTACGTAATTGAGTAAAATCTGCCTAACCGATTTAGGTGCGTGAAGGCTAGTTGTATAGATAATTATATTCTCTAGAATATGACGTTAATTGTTTTGGATGAAGTGCTTATTTACATACGATTTTCGAATTTTAATTCAAATTTGTATATGGTTAATGCTTTTTAACTTTAAAACTGAACAAAAATAGACAGTTTTAACATTTTCTTGAAAATACTCAACGTCATATTCAAGAAAATTTTATGGGCTTTACAATAGTATTTTGGTTATTCATTTTCGATGAAAACTACGAACGATGTTATGTACGCAGTAGAATAAATCAAGAAAAATAGTTGATATAAACATCGATAGTATTCGTAAACGCGCATTTTCTTCACAATATCGACTTTGCGTACACTATTGAGGAGAATGTACTAAACCGATTTGACTGACTAAAGACTCTTTGTATAGATAATTAAATTCCCTAGAATATGACGTTAATTGTTTTTGCGAAAAGTATTTATTTGCATTCGTTTTTTGAATTTTAATTCAAATTTCATGTGATTAAAGCATTTTCAATGTAAAACTGCACAGAAACACTTAATTTTAAAATTTTCTTAGGAATACCCGACGTCACATTCAAGCAAATTTTATAAACTTTGCAAATATGTTTTAGTTTTATATTTAGAGTGAAAATTAAAGACGCTATAGTGTACGCAGCTGAGGAAATCAAAAAAATTAAGTAATAGAAACATGACATATTCACGTAAATATTAGTCAGACTGAGAAAAAAACAAACGTGAAAATGTTGTATTATTCGATGGCATAAATACGATTACCTCCTTAATTATGATATAACTGACAATAAATAATAATTTACAGTAATCGTTCGTATCGCATGTTGAAAAACTAAGAAATTAACTCGTAACAAATCCATCTTTGACCTCAAAATACACTCATTGTTTCGTACATCCAACAGCTAGAATGAATTATCGTAATTCGGTACAGTATACGTACAGACTGTAATAAATAATGGAAAGGGCTTCTCTAGAGTGTTCACATGATGCTGTTTAGCAACAGTATTGAAGTGAATTCAACGATGACACTTTTTATCTACTTGTACTCGTATATAAATACGCAAACGTGATTAAAACATCTCGAATAGAGAAATGGAAAACATGACAAGTCGAATCTTCTAATGACATAATATCACATCTTTATTAGTGCGGTACGGGATCACAATTAAGTTTAATTCACAAAAATCAAGTTGGAAAAAAAGAAAAAGAAGTCAAAACGTGTTAAAAATGGGAATTGGAACAGTTATTGTGGTGTTTTTAGTGGCGATTGTCTCAGCCTTGATAGGAATGACCTGGATTAACCTGACGAAACCCATGGATGTTCCTACTTTCGAAGAAGTTTATTGGGGACCTGGAAAAGCACCTAGTAAAGAAGATGTAGGGATTTATCCTATGAAAGTTGAGTTTTCTCAAGAGGTATGAAATGAATTGTGTTTCCTTTTTGAGGACAGAGCGTGGTATTGAAGAGTATTTAATTCACTTTCTAACAGCGTTTGTTGCAATCAATTACCTTAATTATATCAAAAGTTATTGACTAAATTTATGAGAAGAAAATTTATGAAATTAAAAAATAGTGTGAATCTCTCAACACATTTTATGACTCTTTCCGTGGTGTTGACTGCAAATATATCTATACCAATTGATAGGGAATTTAATTGACTTCAATTTCATACATTATTAATAATAATCACTTAAAAACTACTGAAGGTACAAATATTTTACTAAAAAAAGTGTAAAAAATCTAAACATGCACAAATGTTTCGTTCTTTTGCAATATTTTATGTTTAATAGTTGTTTTGATGATAATATAATTCTTATAATCATTTGAAACTGATGTCATATTGAAGAATATTTAATTCACTTTCTAATCACGTTTTTTTGCAATTAATTACCTTAATTATATCAAAAGTTATTGACTAAATTTATGAGAAGAAAATTTATGAAATTCAAAAATTAATGCGCATCTTTCGATATATTTTATGACCCTCTCCGTAATGTTTACTATATATACATCTATACCAATCGATAGGGAATTTAATTAGCTTTAATTTAGTGATTTATTAATAATAATCACCAAAAAACTACTGAAGTTACAAATATTTTACTAAACAAATGCAAAAAAATCTAAAACAACACAAAACACTCACTCTTTATGAATATTTTAGGTTATAGCCGTTTTAATACTAATACAATTTTTAAAATTATTAATAATTAATTCCATATTGAAGAATATTTAATTCACTTTCTAATCACGTTTGTTGCAATTAAATACCTTAATTATATCAAAAGTTATTGACTAAATTTTTGAGAAGAAAATTTATGAAATTAAAAAATTAATGCGCATCTTTCGATATATTTTATGACTCTTTCCGTGATGTTTATTATATATACATCTGTACTAATCGATAGGGAATTTAATTAGCTTTAATTTAGTGATTTATTAATAATAATCGCCGAAAAACTATTGAAGTTACAAATATTTTACTAAACAAATGAAAAAAAAATCTAAAACAGCACAAAACACTCACTCTTTATGAATATTTTATGTTATAGCCGTTTTAATACTAATACAATTTTTAAAATTATTAATAATTAATCCCATATTGAAGAATATTTAATTCACTTTCTAATCACGTTCGTTGCAATTAATTACCTTAATTATATCAAAAGTTATTGATTAAATTTATGAGAAGAAAATTTATGAAATTCAAAAATTAATGTGAATCTTTCGACATGTGTTATAATCCTTTCCGTGGTGGTGACTGCATAAATATTTATACCAATCGATAGGGAATTTAATTAGCTTCAATTTTATATATTATTAATAATAATCACTTAAAAACTACTGAAGTTACAAATATTTTACTAAGAAAAGTGTAAAAAATCTAAACATTCACAAATGTTTCGTTCTTTTGCAATATTTTATGTTTAATAGTTGTTTTGATGATAATATAATTCTTATAAATATTTGAAACTAACGTCATATTGAAGAATATTTAATTTACATTCTAATCATGTTTGTTGCAATTAATTACCTTAATTATATCAAAAGTTATTGACTAAATTTATGTGAAGAAAATTTATGAAATTAAAAAATTATTTAAAAAGTTCCAACAATATTTGTAAAAGTTACATCATGAAGCAAAAAGCAAAAAGCAACATCATGAAACTTATTAAAAGTCATGAAATATAATCATTCGAAGGTCATTACTATGTATGGAAACTTTATATTTAAAGTTATGAAAAATTTTGAGAAATCATTAAATAAAATTAAAATTAAGAATATTCATAAAAAGTAATCAAAAATTATGAAAAATCATTAAAAAGTCCTGTAAAATCATGAAAATTTATGTAAAGTTATAGATAATTCATCATAAAACATGAAAAATGTTGAAATATTTTGAAAAAATTATAAAAAGTCATGAAAAATCATGAAATATCATTTAAAAAATCATGAAAAATCATTAAGAACCATGAAAAAACTTTAAACCTTCGTAAAAAGCATGAAAAATTGTGCAATTCATGAAAACTAGTGGAAAACAAAACACTGAATAAAGTACCTATTTTTTTTTTTTCTAGATGATAACAGACTTAAAACAACGCCTCTCAAAAACCCGCTACACCCCACCGTTGGAAGGAATAGCCCAGGAATACGGTTTCAACTCAAACCTCCTCAAACAAATCGTCGCCTTCTGGGAAAACGAATACAATTTCAAACAACAAGAGACGTTCCTAAACAAATACCCCCACTTTAAGACGAAGATTCAAGGCCTCGACATACACTACATCCACATAAAACCTAAAAACCCCAAGGGAACTGTCCTGCCTCTCCTCCTCCTCCACGGATGGCCCGGATCAATCCGCGAATTCTACGACATCTCATCCCCTTGCTAACAACGAACAACCGCGAACACGATTTCGTCTTTGAAGTCATCGCACCCTCCCTCCCGGGCTTCGGCTACTCCCACGCACCTTCCAAACCCGGTTGTGGCGCTCACCATCAAGCTGTCATCCTTAAGAACCTCATGCTTCGTCTTGGCCATCAGCAGTTCTATCTCCAAGGAGGAGATTGGGGTAGTATCATTGCGGCGAACATGGCTGCACTTTTCCGGGAGCACATCCTAGGGATTCATTGCAATATGTGCATAGTTTCGACACCGTACGCCTTTATTATGCGTTTAATTGCTGCGGTCTTTCCATCTATGGTCTTAGACCCTAAACATCAAGAGCGTTATGAACCTATTGGCGGGTATTTCAAAAAAATGGTGCAGGAAACGGGCTATTATCATATACAAGCGACGAAACCGGATTCGCTTGGGGTTGGTTTGAATAACGCTCCTGCCGGTTTGGCTGCGTGGGTGCTGGAGAAGTTTACGACCGGTACGAATATGACCTGGCAGGGTAGGATGGACGGTGGATTGAGGGAGGCTTTTAAATATGAGGATTTATTGGATAATATTATGATTTACTGGGTTAATAATGCTGCAACAAGTGCTGCGAGGATTTATGCAGAGTCTACTATAAATTTACATAGGTTTCTTAAATATGTTTCTTAAATTGTATTTTGCTTATTTATGTATTATCTAACTATGTATTTATGTGTTTTTGCGAATATTTATGTCTATTTATATGTATTTCGATGTTTTTTCGGTGTTTTTCCTATGACTTTCGATGGTTTTCGATGCGTTTCGATATTTTTCGATGTTTTTTGATGTTTTTCTATGTTGTTTCAACGTTTTTTCGTGGTATTTATATATGTTTGTATGTATTTACATGTATTTATGTGCATTCATGTATATATTTATATGTAATACGATGTAGTTTTGTCTATTTCAGAGTATTTACTTGTATTTCGATGTGTTTCGGTGTTTTTTCTATGTTTTCGACGTTTTTCGATGTTTTCTCGAAGTTCTTATATGTTATTGTAAATATTTATATGCATTTATGTACGTATTTGTATGCATTTATATCTATTTCAGAGTATTTAGATGTACTTCGATGCGTTTCGGTGTTTTTTTGATGTTTTTCCAATGTTTTCGATGTTTCTCGATATTTTTTCGATGTTTTTATATGTATTTGTAGGAATTTATATGCATTTATGCACGTATTTATATGTATTTTGATATATTTATGACTATTACAGAGAATTTAGATGTATTTCGATGCGTTTCGGTGTTTTTTCGATGTTTTCGATGTTTTTCTGATGTTTTCGACATTTCTCGATGTTTTTTTATGTTTGTGTATGTATTTATCTGCATTTAGGTAAATATTTATATGTATTTTGATGTATTTATGTCTATTTCAGAGTATTTAGAAGTATATCGACTCGTTTCGGTGTTTTTCGATGTTTTTTCCGATGTTTTCGACGTTTTTCGATGTTATTTTGACGTTCTTATATGTTATTGTATGTATTTATATTTATTTATGTACGTACTTATATGTATATTGATGTATTTATGTCTATTTCAGATTATTTAGATGTATTTCGATGCGTTTCGGTGTTTTTTCGATGTCTGCCACGTTTTTCGATGTTTTTGATGTTTTTCCAATGTTTTCGACGTTTTTCGATGTTTTTCTCGATGTCTCTATATGTTTTTGCATGTGTTTATATGTATTTATATACGTATGTATATGAAGTTTGATGTATTTATGTCTATTTCAGAGTATTTAGATGTATTTCGATGCGTTTCGGTGTTTTTTCGATGTCTTCGACGTTTTTTGATGTTTTCGATGTTTTTCCGAAGTTTTCGATGTTTTTCGATGTTTTTTCGATGTTTATATACGCTTTTTGTAAGTACTTATAAGCATTTATGTACGTATTTATATGTATTTATGTCTATTTCAAAGTATTTAAATATATTTCGATGCGTTTCGGTGTTCTTTCAATGTTTTCGATGTTTTTCCAATGTTTTCGATGTTTTTTCGAGGTTTTTATATATTTTTGAATGTATTTACATGCATTAGTATACATATTTATATGTATTGTGATGTATTTATGTCTAATTCAGAGTATTTAGATGTATTTCGATGTTTTCGATGTATTTATATGTTTTTGCATGTATTTATACGAATTTCGATGTATGTAAATGTATTTATGTGCGTTTAGATGTATTTCGACGTTTTCCATGCATTTTCATGTATTTGCACGTATTTATGTAAATTTATATGTATCATGTTTTTAATAACAACTGACAATTATTTTCAGAACACCGATTATGGTTCCCAGTGCCTGTTCGAACTTCCGAAATGAATTATTCTACACAGCTGAGAGTGTTTTAAAGACAAGATATGTAAATTTAGTACATAATACACACCATGATGTTGGCGGCCATTTTATTGCGTTGCAAAAACCTGAAATGCTGGCCGAAGACGTTTTTGTTAGTATTGATAAAATGAGGAAATTGTTATAAAGTTTAAAGAAATATTCTTTGTTTGTTTTAAGTCATAATAAAAGTTATTAAAATTTATGAAATTAGTTTTAGTGAAATTAGTGTTATTAAATAGTATATAATAAGCAAAATATCAATTTCTAGAAAATTCATAGTGAATTTACACAATTCTTAAGAAATATTCAATTGCACACTTGATGTTATGTATTTCATGTGGAATATAAACAATTCAGACACGTTGGAACAAGGTACATTCATAGAATCACGTTTATTCGTCGCCTTGATTAAGAGAAAATAGAATATAAATACATAAAACGCCCCTTCGTTATTTCCATAGCCACCCTTCATTCAATCGCCCCTCCTTTTGTCTTTCTTACGACGTGTAGGCACTCGTGCACGCCCCTTTCATTCTCCCCCAGTAATAAACGAGTAGTACATATTCTATTTTCCTATTTTGTGTAATAACTTTATTTACATCCATATGTATAACTTACAATAACTAAATGTTGTGCCTTAATGTACTTCTTAATATGTACAACAAATATTTCTATGTTTACAATCAACCTCGATTATCCGTGCAGTTTGATTATCCGTCCCCTCGTTTATACATTATTATCCGCCTTCCAAATTAAACATAACCTTGTCATTAGTTATTTACATTACATTTATGTTAGATAAATCGATCGTTATGATTATGAGAAATCTACAGATTTCTTTGGAGATTTATAATGTATTTCATTCGCACATTGGCACATAGATGGCGGTGTGAACAACTCAAATTATTAGGTTATTTTGGCGATATTTGAAATATTTTTCACTTGATTGTCAAATACTCACAATCAGTAATTGGCTAATTTTTAGAAGTCAAATTTTTACGTCACAAATTTATAAAATAAATAAATTATTAAAGCTCCTTTGGTTGCCTATATGCTAGATATGCATATTTTAATGTATTTATGTCTATTTCAGAGTATTTAGATGTATTTCGATGCGTATCGGTGTTTTTTCGATGTTTTCGATGTTTTTTCGATGTTTTTATATGTTTTGTATGTATTTATATGCATTTATGTACATATTTATATGTATTTTGATGTATTTGTGTTTATTTCAGAGTATTTAAATGAATTTCTATGCGTTTCTGTGTTTTTTGCGATGTTTTTCCGATGTTTTTCTGATGTTTTCGACGTTTTTCAATGTTTTTAATATGTTTTTGTATATATTTATATGCATTCATGTACATATTTATATGTATTTTGATGTATTTGTGTTTATTTCAGAGTATTTAGATGAATTTCTATGCGTTTCTGTGTTTTTTTCGATGTTTTTCCGATGTTTTTCTGATGTTTTCGACGTTTTTCAATGTTTTTAATATGTTTTTGTATGTATTTATATGCATTCATGTACATATTTATATGTATTTTGATGTATTTATGTTTATTTCAGAGTATTTAGATGAATTTCGATGCGTTTTGGTGTTTTTTCGATGTTTTTCTAATATTTTCGACGTTTTTCGATGTTTTTAATATATTTTTGTAGGTATTTCTATGCATTTATGTACATATTTTTATGTATTTTGATGTATTTGTGTTTATTTCAGAGTATTTAGATGAATTTCGATGCGTTTTGGTGTTTTTTCGATGTTTTTCTAATATTTTCGACGTT
>JAODAC010001870.1:0-14278 GCA_027575185.1 Mimaenictus wilsoni
ACACACACACACACACACACACACACACACACACACACACACACACACACACACACACACACACACATACACACACAAACACACATACACACACACACACACAGTCGTTGCTAGTATTAACCTAATCTAACCTTCGCCTAACCTAATACTACATTTTATAAACAATTTGTAATTACAATCTTCATTTAACGTCGATTTAATTCATTTAATTAAATTGAAAAATGATGCAGAAAGAATGATTACACAAAAAATGGAAATATATGAATGTTACAATATAAACTAATAATTATCGAATGAAAATGTACAAAGGAAAATATAAATATTAAAATATTTAGACATGAAAAGCACGGGGAGGCTGAATAAATATGTTCATAGCAAAGATTGTTTGAAAGCCAATTGTTTTGTGTATCAAACATGTAGTGCATTAACATTAAGTCACATCACAAACACGCAAACACGCTAAAACGTTTGTCAGCAAAGACATATTTAATAATTAAACAACATAATATTTCTATTTCTCTATTTGACATCAATATTTGGCGAAATGCAACACTTTAACACGTAAAACACTCGACAAACTCGGTAGGAAAGTAGAAAATTTTGCTAAATATGTATTACAAGTTTGTTTATGTCAGTATGTATATATTAATAAATATATTTTAGTTTATATTTGTTTATAGTACGTTTTATTTGTTTAAAATGCCTGCTGTTCTTTTTTTCTGCACACGGAAGAGTGTGAAGAGTGTTTGAATATTTGCGTGTTTGATTGTTTGAATTGGGTTAATAATAATAATTAATATAATTAAGCGATTATGTCATTTCGATTGGCGTACGCTAGAGAGCGTGAAGGGGCTAATCTCGCGCAAATATTGTAATAATAAAATAATGGCGCGAGTCAATAGGCAGTTTGCGAATGAAGTGTGTCAACGGGGCGGCGGCACATTTTCGCTGTCCTGCTGTCCTGCTGCTGCTGCTGCGATCACACAGCGACCAGTGGCAAAACACAGCAGGAGCAGGCAGCAGCAGCAGCAGCAGCAGCAGCAGCAACCGAGCAGCCAGCATCAAAAAGCATCAGCATAAAAAGCAAATATTGTTGTTTGCCAAACACTCGGGCGATTATGTGTGCAGCGGGCTTAATAAATAATTGCAACGCGGTTGCAGGCAAGCAGGCAGCAGCAAAGAATGACGACAACATACGCGCGAATAGCAGCAACGCGCTTTTTTTCGCGATAATTTGTTGACAAAGAATTGATTTGATACAAAACACATACAATGTTGAAACTTTCAATGTATAGCTAATAAACTGTTCGATTCTCGTTAATTAATTATGATAAAGACATTTATACAACTCTATTGGAAGTATTTTTTTTTGTTTTTCATCACTTTTATGAGGATTATTTTAGTGTTATGTTGTTTATTAAATATTAATTCTTTGTGTAAGACGCGAAATCATTCAATTTTGTTGAATTAGAGTTAAAAATAAGTTTTGGGCAACAATTTCATATTTTTAACGTTACTTTTTGTATAAAACAAGAAAGTTTGAAGCATTTGTATGTCATAATAAACAATATTATCATATTTTCTTGTTTATTAATTAAGTTAAAGACGTTTCTTCAACTCAATTGAAAGATTTTCTTGTTTTATTATAACTTTCATAGGATTATTATACTTTTAACAACTTTTTTTATAGTAATTATTTGTTTAAGTCATAATAGAATCCAATTTTGATTGAATTATAACTTGGACACCTTTTTAGTGACAATTTCATACTTTTATCATTGGTTTTGCTTAAAAAAAAACAAGTGTTTCTTGGCTTTTCCTCACTTTTATGAGGATTATTTTAGTTTTAATCCCTTTATTGGACATTAATTCTTGGAAAAGGATGTGAAATCATTCAATTTTGTTGAATTAGAGCTAAAAATCAGTTTTGGGCAACAATTTCATATTTTTAACGTTACTTTTTCTATAAAACAAGAAAGTTTGAAGCATTTGTATGTCATAATAAACAATATTATCATATTTTCTTGTTTATTAATTCAGTTAAATACGTTTCTTCAATCAATTGAAAGATTTTCTTGTTTTATTATCAGTTTTATATGATTATTATACCTTTAGCAACTTTTTTTATAGTAATTATTTGTTTAAGTCATAATAGAATTCAATTTTGATTGAATTATAACTTGGACACCTTTTTAGTGACAATATCATGGTTTTATCATTGGTTTTGCTTAAAAAACAAGTATTTCTTGGCTTTTCCTCACTTTTTTGAGGATTATGTTAATTTTAATCCTTTTATTGGACATTAATTCTTGGAATAAGATGTGAAATCATTCAATTTTGTTGAATTAGAATTGACTATCTGTTTTAGGCAACAATTTCATGCTTTTAACGTTGTTTTTATTTATAATTAGAAAGTTTAAAGCAGTTACTAATTAAGTTAAAGACGTTTCTACAAGTTAATTGAAAGATATTCTTCTTCTATTATAACCATTATATGATTATTATACTTTTAAGTACTTTTATGTATAGTAATTATTTGTTTAAGTTATACTAGAAATCAATTTTGGTTGAATTAGAGCTTGGACACCTTTTTAGTGACAAAATCATGCTTTAATCATTAATTTTGCTTAAAAAACAAGTATTTCTTGGCTTTCCTTCACTTTTATGAGGATCACTTTAGTTTTAAGACGTTTATTGGACATTCATTCTTGGTGTAAGACGTGAAATAATTCAATTTTGTTAAATTAGAGCTGAGTATCTGATATGGGCAACAATTTTATGCTTTTAACGTTAATTTTTATATGTAATAAGAAAGTTTAAAGCAGTTTTATGTATTACTAAACAATATTATCATATTTGCTTGTTTATTAATTGAGTTAAGGACGTTTCTACAAGGTAATTGAAAGATTTTCTCATTTTATTATAACTTTTATGTGATTATTATACCTTTAACAATTTTTGTGTGTAATAATTATTTGTTTAAATCATAATAGAATTCAATTTTGGTTGAATTAGAGCTTAGACACCTTTTTAGTGACAATTTCATGCTTTTAACGTTAGTTTTATTTAAAATAAGAAAGTTTAAAGCAGTTATTAATTGAGTTAAAGACGTCTCTACAAGTTAATTGAAAGATATTCTTCTTTTGTTATAACTATTATGTGATTTTTATACTTTTAAGTACTTTTTTGTATAGTAATTATTTGTTTAAGTCAAAATAGAATTCAATTTTGGTTGAATTAGAGCTTGGACACCTTTTTAGTGATAATTTCATGGTTTTATCATTGGTTTTGCTTAAAAAACAAGTGTTTCTTGGCATTTAGAAGTAAGTAAAGTAAGTAAATGGGAGGTTATTTTAGTTTTAATCCGTTTATTGGTTATTAATTCTTAGCATAAGATGTGAAATCATCCAATTTTGTTGACTTAGAGCTAAATATCTGTTCTGGGCAACTATTTAATGCTTTTAACGTTAGTTTTTATATAAAATAAGAACGTTTGAAGCATTTGTATGTCATAATAAACAATATTATCATATTTTCTTGTTTATTAATTGAGTTAAAGACGTTTGTACAAGACAATTGAAAGATTTTCTCGTTTTATTATAACTTTTATGTGACTATTATACTTTTAAGTGCAATTTTCTATAGTAATAATTTGTTCAAGTAATAATAGAATTCAATTTTGGTTGAATTAGAGCTTAGACACCTTTTTAGTGACAATTTCATGCTTCTACCATTGGTATCGGCTAAAATATGCACGTATACAACTATATACCTTTATTAAAAATCGTAACAATTAAGAATAAGTTGAAATATGATATTACATTAGATTACTGTGATTTCAATTGTATTATAGTTTTAATTAACTATTTTTCATCTAGCTATATTTTCTATAAGTGAGAAACAATTCAAATTTTGCTTAAATTGAAGCTCAGAACTTATACTAATGTAAAAAATCCTTAAAACTCCTTATTATAAGTTCTAAAACCTTATAAATAATTTTAATTGATATTTAAAACTGCTTAAATCCGTTTTAACCTTTTCTTTCCAGTAAAATGTTTCTGAAAAATTCAAAACAGAAAATTTCTTCCTAACCTAACAATGTATATACAATTATAATAGTATTAGGAATATATTAGGATACTATTAAGAATATAGAAATATAGTTCTATAACTCTAACAATGTTTAGATTAGTTTTAAACATGTTTGCTGCAATTATAACACTTATTAACGATGATATGTGTTGTTTTGTTAGTAAATGTTGTTGTTGTAATTCAGTGGAGTTCGGTAGAGTTTTTCAAAGCGATGGGCCGACGGGCCGGGGCGGCAGCAGGCGATGGCGATGCGTGCAGGAGGCACGAGCACGTCTAATGTTGTGCAAACCGATTAGGCCTCCGGATCACAATGGAATAGATTGTGTACGCGCCGCCGCCTCCCGCCGACATGCCACCATCGGCACCAAACCGCCCTTCCTTCGCCAACGAGTCGAGAGTGTACACGCTGTACGTGTTTATTGTTTGATAGACAAATTTGTACAAAGTCCAAACGATATGTCAATATCAAAGCAACACATGTTTCGGTTGAAAGACGTCTTATCACGTTAAAGAAGTTGATAATTAAAAACATGCTTTAACAAATGAAATTATTGGGGTTTTTATATTAAACATTTATTGCTTTATATTTTTTTAATATATCTTAAAGATTTTCTATATACACGTACTTTTTTTGTCCATTTTTCAGTTTGTAAAAATATTAGATAACATAAATATTCTTCCGAAATTTAGTTAAGATATTCTTTAACAATATGTTGAAAAGAAAAACAGATTAATAGAGAAATAAAATTTTTTTTGCAGTTATTCCTTTAAGAGAAATTGTGAGCGATGCGAAACAGTTCCGAGAAATATGTTTAAGCTTTAACCAACGAAATAATTGGTGTTTTTATATAAAACATTTCTTGTTTTCTTGCTTTTTTTAATATATCTTAAAAATTTTCTATATAAACATACTTTTTTCCGTTTTTGAGTTTGTAAAAATATTAGATAGCATAAATATTCTTCCGAAATTTACTTAAAATATTCTTTAACAATATATTGAAAAGAAAATCACATTAATTAAGAAATAAAATGTTTTTTGCAGTAGTTATTCCTTTAAGAGAAATTGTAGGCGATGCGAAACAGTTCCGAGAAATATGTTCATGCTTTAACAAATTAAATAATTCGTGTTTTTATATAAAACATTTATTGGTTAAAGTTTTCAACTAGCAACAATCGCACCTCTGATGAACCTCATCGGTTACGATATCGCCCCTGGGCGAAGGCAATAAAGGTTGAATATATATAAAACATTTATTGCTTTATTGATATTGTTTTAATATTTCTTAAAGAATTGTTATGTAAACGTACTTTTTTCACGTTTTTCAGTTTGTAAAAATATTAGGTAACATAAATAATCTTCCGAAATTTAGTTAAAATATTCTTTAACAATATATTGAAAAGAAAAACACATTAATAAAGGAATAAAATGTTTTTTGCAGTTATTCCTTTAAGAGAAATTGCGAGCGATGCGAAACAGTTCCGAGAAATATATTCATGCTTTAACAAATTAAATAATTGGTGTTTTTTATATAAAACATTTACTGCTTTGTTGCTTTCTTTAATATATCTTAAAGATTTTCTATATAAACGTACTTTTTCCTCGTTTTTCAGTTTGTAAAAATATTAGGCAACATAAATAATCTTCCGAAATTTAGTTAAAATATACTTTAACAATATATTGAAAAGAAAAACACATTAATAAAGAAATAAAATGTTTTTTTCTGTTATTCCTTTAAGAGAAATTGTGGGCGATGCGAAACAGTTCCGAGAAATATATTCATGCTTTAACAAATGAAATAATTCGTGTTTCTATATAAGATTTATTGTTATTACAGCTCTATTTATTAAAATTTCTTCCGAAATGTAGCTAAAATATATTTCCAAAATATATTGAGCAGGAAAACAGATTAATACAGTAATAAAGAATATAAAATAAGAGAAACTGAAAGACACGAGACACGAAACAGTTCCGAGAAACATGTTCATGCTTGCCTGTTCCCAATCGAAATGACGCCGCTTTGTGGCAATGCGCATGCGTCGTTGAGATATGAGACTCTCCCTCTACTGTAGTCACCTCCACTGTTATAGAAATGTGTTTGACGCGAGGGTCGCCCCACTCTTGTGGCCGCGTCGCGTTAAGATATCGCCAGCCAATGAGCGCGGTTGTCGCGAGTTTGTTACCTGGCAACGCGTGGATCGACGCCGATGATTGGTGCACGTCGTCACTATGACGACGACGGCGGGTCGGTTGGAAGGCGGGACATGCGCCGTGGCGTCGGCGCCGTACCGCCGCGTATTTGGCGAGAGCCTAAAGCTTCGGGTACTTCACTTGGGGCTTGTAGTATCTAAGTAAACACGCGCCGAGCGAGGAGTATTTGTTTTTCCAATCAGTGCTTGGTCGCCCGCCGCCAGCAAGAGCGCACAGCATCGGCTTTGCTTCCTACGGCATCCTGTGTGTCTGTGTCCCACATTTGTCCACCGCTGCCGCCGTCGCCGCCGCCGCCGCCACCCGCGAGTGTGCGATTTGCGATTGTTTGCAAGTGTGCGAGACGCCACACCGTTCGGGATGTAAACAATGATACAGGATCGCGAGAAGCAATCGATTATTTCGTGAGTGTAATACGCCTGGAAGTGAGGAGACACTTTTTTAGACTTGAAAACTTTAAATCTTTAAATTGTAAGACTGTGGGTGTTATTACGTGGTTTAGTGGGGTCTTGATGAACTCCAGAGTGTTTTAGACTTGCTTCAGAGTGCTCTAAACTTGCTTTGAGTTTTCTAGACGTGTTTTGGGGTGTTCCAGACCTGCTACCGAGTGTTCTAGACTTGCTTCAGAGAGACGTTCTAGACGTTCTCCAGAGTGTAATAGTGTTCCTAAAACTCTAAAAATCAAAAGAAAGTGTGCTGGTGAATCTTGGGAGACTGTAAAAAGTGTGGACGAGTGTTTAAACATAGTGAAATAAACGAAAACAAGGATTAAAACAATTTAAAAGATGTTATCACATAAAGTGTACCCAGAATCATCAGTAATGTCCTCAGTGACATCAGCAACAGCGTCGAATGCGATGTCCAGGATGACGCAAGCCGCATATCCCATGAATTGTGTAACAATGAATTCCTGCAGCCCGCAGGGCGCTACTTTCGGCACGGGAATGTTAAATACATCGGTGCCGATGACGACAATGTCTATGAACGACAATTCCATGGCTGCCGCCGCCGCTGCGACTACGGCGATGGGTTACAGCGCGATCGGCTCCCCAATTTCCAATATGAACATGCAGGCGCCCATGTCGAACGGTGCCCTAGGCGCAATGAACGGCTATTCCGCCCTCGGGGGCCTCTCCTGCCGTGGTGATCCCAGCGGCGGCGACACCTCCCCAAACTCGGCGATGCGCTCCCGCGCCGAGAAACCCTACCGCCGCAGCTACACCCACGCCAAACCACCCTACAGCTACATCTCCTTAATCACCATGGCTATACAGAACAGCCCGCAAAAGATGCTCACCCTCTCCGAGATCTACCAATTCATCATGGACCTCTTCCCGTTCTACCGGCAGAACCAACAACGCTGGCAGAACTCCATCCGACATTCTCTCTCCTTCAACGACTGCTTTATCAAAGTCCCACGCACACCCGACAAGCCTGGCAAGGGGAGTTTTTGGAGCCTCCATCCGGAATCCGGAAATATGTTCGAAAATGGCTGCTATCTGCGTCGGCAGAAGCGTTTTAAGGACGACAAAAAGGAGATGACTAGAGGCGCGTCGCATAAGTCGCCCTCACATGGTGGTATTGACGGTGGCGGTGGGAGTGGGAAGAAAACGCCACTGCATCAGTCTGAGGATGCTCACAAAACCGGGCATCATCTTGATAAGACCGGCGATGGGCATATCTCGTCGATGCTGTTGCAGTCCAAGCTCGATATCGACCAGATGAGTCTGTTGCATCACAACGATCTGAACCAACTGCATCACCACCACCAACAACACCAGAACCTCTCGCAGGAGGAACTCTCAGCGATGGTTAACCGCCATCCGGGTCTGGCGCTTGGCGATCACCAAATGTTGCATCACGGCGCCGTCGGGCATCATTTGAAGCAGGAACCTTCCGGTTATACGCCGCCCATGCATCCGTTCAGTATCACGCGTCTCATGACCAACGAAAGCAAGGCGGACATCAAGTACGATATGCAGTACAACACCTACAACACGCTGAGCCCGCTCTCCAACAGCGTGCATATGCATTCGTCGATAGGCAACGATTACTACAACTCATCCCTCTATCACACATCGACGGCGGGCACCACCAGCTTGTGACATCAGTATCCGCTCGCGTAATGATGATCCGCTAGCGGAATCTCTCTAGTTTGATAGATTTGATGGGAAATTTCGTCGTCGTCGTCGAGGAATGTGTGGTGGAAATCCTCAAAACATCAGCAACGAACACTTTTATTGTGCAATAAGGGCGAGGCGCTTGGTTGTGCGAGCTTTTCTAATCTGAAATTGTTTTTCCTTAATTTTACATTAATTTTTTTTCGCTTTTCGCACCAAACCCTAATTCGAAATGTGATAAGTTTGTTTTCGGACATGCACGCGAACCATCGATAAACCCTTTTATTCGTGTACATAAACAACAACAACCCCTTCTAGATATATTAAATAAATTTAAACAAAAGAAAGGCACGCATAAAACTGCGTTGGAAATATTTATATACGTTAAGAACTTGAAATTTCGGTTTCTAAAATTCGAATTTTAACCTTTTTTTTGGAATAATCAACGAATCTTGCTCTGTTTAAACAATTTAAACGTTAATTTATGTTTTTCTCAATTCTCTTTCCCTTTTTTTAAACGCTTTGAAGGTTTTTAAGGATGTTTTAAACATGTTTTAAAGTGATTTAACGTTTTTTAAAGTTTTAGGCGTTGTTTTAAAATGATATTGGCAATTAAATTAACAATTTAACAATTTAAATGTTTATGTCGTTTTTGAAATGTTTATGACGCATTTTTAAATGATTTTGACATTTTTTTAGACGTTTTTTAAAGATTCATTTTTTCAACGCTATTTTGTCATTTTTTTAAAGGGTTTTAAAACATTTTGATATGTTTCTAAACATTTTTTGCCGTTTTTAAACCTTTAGAAAGCAATTCGAAACGTTTTTAACATTCCTAAACGTTTCATACACATTTATAAACATTTTGCAATGTTTCTGAAACATTTTAAATTGTTCTTAAACATTCTTAAACGTCTTCAAATTTTTTAAAAACGTTTTTTTGACGTTTCTTAACCTTTCTAACGTTTCTTAAACGTTTTTAACGCTTTTTAAACCTTTATTTAGCGATTTTAAACACTTCTTTTGTGCTTGAAATGAGAACTTCTGCGAATTTATAAATCTAATCATAGCAATTTATATTAATTTTAACTTCTCGATTTTTTTAAATTCTTGTAAATACGTCAAATAATGTGCAACTAACGAACCAAACACAAACGCAAAAAATAATGTACATAAGATGCGTTTGATTTCCCTTTTTTTTCGATTGAATCATTCATTGATTGATTGATTGATTGACTAAAATCGATTGATACAAATATATATATTATTGGTGCATTAATTGGTGCACGTGTAAGATGTGGATGACCATGATATTGTGAGTGAAACTATTACAAAAATTACAAAAAATGAATACATTCAGCATACCTCCTCCCAAAAAAAGAATAAAACCGTGGCGCTGAGCAACAAAATATTTGTAAGTGAAATAAATCGGTGCGTCGATTTTAAATTTAATTATCGATACAAGCATAGTTAATTATTATTGTACTATATGTACTTATATGTATTATATTTACTTTTTGTCACAAATAAATGTTTCAATGAATCTTTGAAGAAAACATACGTGAAAGACTTGTTATTTTGTAGATATTTTGTAGAAAATTAGTTTTTCAGGGTTACTCTTCAGGATTTTTAATGATTTCTTCGTTGCGCCCATGTTTTTAGTGATAGAAACAGTGTTAATGGATATATATTGTGTTTAATTTTGAAAAGTTGATGGTATTTTAAGTATGTTAAGTTTTTAAACGTGACGTTTTTTGACTTTGTGTACACGATTGAAGACTCTTTTCTGAATCGACTTGGCTGCGTTAGGGCTCATTTTATAGATAATTAAATTCTCTAGAATATGACGTCAACTGTTTTCTGAAAATAAATATATTTATATATATTTTGAATCTTTTAATTCAAAATTTCATGCGAAAACTGCAATTTCAAGATAAAACTGCATAAAACGATACAATTTTAAATTTCGCATTGATAATTTTCAACGTCATATTCAAGCAAATTTTATAAGTTTTGCTAAATTTTTTTGACTTTTCATTTCCGAAAAGAATTATGGTCGATGGAACGTACGCAGTGGAAGAATCTTTGAAGAAAACATAAGTGAAAGACTTGACTTTTTGTAGAAAATTAGTCTTTCAAGGTTATTTTTCCTGTTTGTTTTTAAGGTTTAATTGTTTAAAGGTGCATCAATTGTTAAACTATTCAAGCTTGTTCTCTAAAATTTTCAAGTCGATAACTTCAGTATTTAGGAAGTTATAGCTCATAAAACTCATAAAACTATTTATTTTTATCGTATGTTTCCATAACTTTAACTGCTTTGCAACATTGTTTTTTGATTTTCCGAATCGACTTGGCTGAGTTAGGGCTCATTTTATAGATAATTAAATTCTCTAGATTATGACGTTAATTGTTTTTCGAAAATAAATATATTTATTTAGATTTTGGAACTTTTAATTCAAAATTTCATGCGAAAACTGCAATTTCAAGATAAAACTGCATAAAAAGGTACAGTTTTAAGTTTTTCCATGAAAATTCTCAACGTCATATTCAAGAAAATTTCATGAGATTTGCTAAATCTTTTTGGCTTTTCGTTTTTGCAAAGAATTATGGACGTAGGAGTGTACGCAGTGGAGGAATCTTTGAAGAAAACATACGTGAGAGGCGTGACTTTTTGTAGAAAATTAAGTTTTCAAGGTTATTTTTCCTGTTTGTTTTTTTAAAGTTTAGTTATTTGAAGATACATCAATTGCTATTCAAACTATTCAAGAATATAGTTATAGCTCATAAAACTCATAAAAATATATAGTTTTCATATGTTTTCCCAACTTTAAGTGCGTTGCAACATCGCTTTTTGATTTTGTGTACACGATTGGCGACTCTTTTCTGAATCGATTTGGTTCAATTAAGGCTTGTCTTACAGACAATTAAATTCTCTAGAATATGACGTCAATTGTTTTTTAGGAATAAGTATATTTATATTTATTTAGGAATTTTTAAATCGAAATTCCAATCGAAAACTGTAATTTCAAGATAAAACTGTATAAGAAATATATAATTTCAAATTTTCCTTGAAAACACTCAACGTCATATTCAAGAAAATTTCATAAGTTTTGCTAGAGCTTTTTAGTTTTCGTTTTTGAAAAGAATTATGCACGTAGGAGTGTGCGCAGTGGAGAAATCTTTGAAGAAAACATACGTGAAAGACTTGACTTTTTGTAGAAAATTAGACTTTCAAGGTTATCTTTCCTGTTTGCATTTTTAAGGTTTAATTATTTAAAGGTACATCAATTGTTAAACTCTTCAAGAATGTGTTCTAAAATTTTCAAGCCAATAACTTCAGTATTTAGGAAATTATAGCTCATAAAACTCATAAAACTATATATTTTTATCGTATGTTTTCCAAACTTTAACTGCGTTGCAACATCGCTTATTGATTTTGTGTACACGATTAAGGAAGGACTCTTTTCTAAATAAATTTGGTTGAGTTTCAGCTTGTCTAATAGACAATTAAATTCTCTAGAATATGACGTCAATTGTTTTTTGAAACTAAATATATTTATATTTATTTAGTAATTTTTAAACCGAAATTTCATTCGAAAACTGGAATTTCAATATAAAACTGTATAAAAAATAAATAATTTCAAATTTCCTTTGAACATACTCAACGTCATATTCAAGCAAATCTTATAAACTTTCCGAAAATGATTAGGGTTTCTATTTCTGATGAAAAGTTTGGACGCTAGAGTGCACGCAGTGAAGGAAGTCAAATAAAACGAGAAAATTTAAAGTGTTCTAAACGCTTTAATAAGTATGCAAAAACGGATTAAACGAAATGTAAAAAATATGAATATGTAATACGATTGACCATAGGTTGACAGTAGATTATGTTGACAGTTTGTAAACTTCATTCACATTAAACATTTCGTGGAAATTTCAAATCGGAGATGAGATCGAATTGAAGACGCTTCAATAGAGCACCGCTCGCAAGTATTTCTTCCTCGAATGGAGAAAATCGGCTGGCTGTGGCTCGAGGAGCGCAACGGTGCCGGTGTCGGTAGTAGCAGGAGCAGCAGCAGTAACACATCGAAGATGCGCTCGCACGAGATGCATCTGGACGTGAAGGTGAGCCAACTGTTTGTCACCGTGTGCGTCGGCTACATCACGCTGCTCATCATCACGGCGGCCATCTTGTGGTACGTGATCCACGTGTATCAGCGCAGTTATGCGCGTGCCATCGCCGACGAGTTGTATCGGAAAAGTTTCAACATTGAAGTAAGCAAAAAACATCAAATCAAATTCAATAATCTCACTGTGGAATTATTTTATCAAGCAGGACATTTAGTCGAATACATTAGCTCGAAATTGACTTTAGTCTCATCAAATCTCATTAGATTCTCTCAACTGTAATCATTATAACTTTCTCTGAAATGTAAAAATTCTCTTAGCGTTTCTCTCGATAAACTGACAGACTTTAGATTAACTAAATGGCCTTTTATCAAATAAAATAATCAAATAAAATATCAAATAAATAACAAAGTGTGTTGGGAAACGAAATGAATTGATAAATTTCTTGCAAGAAGAAGAATTGATATATTTCTCATTTTTAGCGACTTAGTTTTTTAGTTATTATAAACCTTACTTACCTTAACCTTACTTAAATTAAGCGACAGAATCTCGTTTACCAGGTAAAAAATGATCTTTAGACGCCCAACTTCGTTTTCGATTTTGCGTACACGATTGAGCAAATTCTACCGGTTCAATTTGGCTAAATGATGGCTCGTATTATAGATAATTAAATTCTTCAGAATATGACGTTTTGACTTGTTGAATAAGTATATATTTACATATTTTTTCGTATTTTAAAAATCGAAAATTTTGATTCGGAAATTGTGCTTTAAACTTAAGACTTTATAAAACGATATAATTTTAGCATTTTCTTTAAAATTCCCGATGTTATACTCAAGCCAATTTAATATACTTCCTAGGTACGTTTAGATTATTCGTTTTTCATCAAAATTAAGGACGATAGAAGAGTCTACGCAGCTAAGCAACCCAAAAAATATCGCATTTGCCAGGTCAAATTTTGTCGCGCAACATCGATTTTCGAGTTTGCGTACACGATTGAGCAAATTGTACTGGGTCGATTTGGCTAAATGATAGCACATTTTATAGCTACTCATTTTGGTTTTCTCTTTTTTAAGTCTCTTGAATGTACTTTCGATAAAAAGGTCCTTCACCTAAATCTCATTCGACGTTCACTGTTCAAGAAATTGTTAAAATTGAAAATGAAAAAACGCAAAAAATGTAAATCATTTTTCTTCTAAATAAATCTTCTAAATATGTTGGTACTAAATGTACTAAACACTCAATAATTTATAAAACCGAACGGTATCGAATATATTTCGCATTTTCCACACAATTCTCCTAAATGAACTTTCGATAAAATGTCCATAAACTATCATGCCAAAAACACTTAAAACAGAAGGAAATTTAGGTTGAGAAACAAAGTGAATTGTTAGTTTTATAGTTTTTCTCTTAGTTGTCTTTTCATCGATGCCGATAAGGTAACTTTCACCTAAATATCCTTTGACTGACTGTTTAAAACGCGTAAAGACGGAAATATATGAGTTGAATAACAATATGTTTCGAAAAATGCTTTTATTTTTTCAAAAAAGTGTCCTGAATGTTCCTTTGATAAAATGTCTTTAGACTATCTTGCCAAAAACACTTAAAATCCAAAGAAATTTGGATTTATGGATTTATTTAGTTAAATGTTGCAAATCTCATATAATACATTCAAAAATGTGACTTTCACCTAAATATCCTTCGGCTAAATGTCTGATACACCTCCAAAACAAAG
>JAODAC010001870.1:14378-37390 GCA_027575185.1 Mimaenictus wilsoni
AAATTTATCGGAGATATTTCCCAATTTCTCCAAAAACTTCCCCTAAATGAACTTTCGATAAAAGGTCTTTCGACTATCTTGCTAAACCCACTTTAAACAGAAACAAATTTAGGATGAGAAGAAAAGTGAATGGACATTTTCTCATTTCTAGCAATTTATTTAGTTAAATGTTGCAAATTTCATATAATACATTCAAAAATGTGACTTTCACCTAAATATCCTTCGGCTAAATGTCTGATACACCTCCAAAACAAAGAAATATGTGTTGAAAAATGAAATTAATCTTTTTTAGCCATTCATTTTGTACTTTCTTCTCAGTATTTCCAAAATTCTCTTAATTGTGCATTCGATAAAATGTCTTTCGCCTAAATGTCTTTCTAGTAACAGTCCTAAACATCCAAAAATTAAAAAAAAACAATTTCGACGAATTAAAATTCATTGGAGATATTTCCCATTTTCTCTAAAAACTTCCCCTAAATGAACTTTCGATAAAAGGTCTTTCGACTATCTTGCTAAACCCACTTTAAACACAAAGAAATTTAGGATGACAAGAAAAGTGAATGAACATTTTCTCATTTCTAGTAGTTTATTTAGTTAAATGCTGCAAATCTTATATAATACATTCAAAAATGTGACTTTCACCTAAATATCCTTCGGCTAAATGTCTGATACACCTCCTCAAACAAAGAAATATGTGTTGAAAAATGAAATAAATCATTTTTAGCCATTCATTTTGTACTTTCTTCTCAGTATTTCCAAAATTCTCTTAATTGTGCATTCGATAAAATGTCTTTCGCCTAAATGTTTTTCGATTAACTGTCCGAAACACCCAAAAAATAGAAGAAAAAAAAACTATATCGACGAATTAAAATTTATCGGAGATATTTCCCAATTTCTCCAAAAACTTCCCCTAAATGAACTTTCGATAAAAGGTCTTTCGACTATTTTGCTAAACCCACTTTAAACACAAAGAAATTTAGGATGAGAAGAACAGTGAATGGGCAGTTTCTCATTTCTAGCAGTTTATTTAGTTAAATATTGCAAATCTCATATAATACATTCAAAAATGTGACTTTCACCTAAATATCCTTCGGCTAAATGTCTGATACACCTTCAAAACAAAGAAATATGTGTTGAAAAATGAAATTAATCAATTTTAGCCATTTATTTTGTATTTTCTTCTCAGTATTTCCAAAATTCTCTTAATTGTATATTCAATAAAATGTCTTTCGCCTAAATGTCTTTCTAGTAACTAAACACCCAAAAATTAAAAAAAAAAACAATTTCGACGAATTAAAATTCATCGGAGATATTTCCCATTTTCTCCAAAAACTTCACCTAAATGAATTTCGATAAAAGATCTTTCACCTAAATGTCCTTAAACTCTAATTCTTCCGAAACTATCAACACCGCTAAAACAAAACAAATGTCTGTTTGTAAAAAAGGCCGATTTACAAATCTATCGCTCACAACGACAATCGCTGAAATCAATGAACGACCTGCGTTCGCCGATGGCGACGACGACTTCGGCGGCGGCGGTGATGAATCGCTCACGTCTAACCCTTCCCGAGAACATCAGTCGGCGGCTCGTCGGCGTTGGCCGCAAGGCGAGCACCGAATCGCAGACGGAGGGCAACCAACAAGTGGACACGATGTTCCAGCGCATGCTCCACTATCGTCTGAGCGATAAGAACATCGACCAATTCCTCGCCGGCCCCAACAATCGCAGCATTTTGTGCACGAACTCTGCTGATTTTATGCACAAGATTTGATCGATTATAAGTCCCTCCTTCCTTTCTGCTTCTTCATTCTCCGCGCAAAATTCGATGATTACGTGTCTACCAACTACTTGATAAACAACCTTGATAAACTTTATAAATAATAGGCTATTTATTATGTCAACATATTTCATATGAATTGCCAATTACGACGTGAACAACAAAAACAATCGAGTTTATGAGTGCCTTTACTTTAGATTTTAAGTTTAAGCCTTTATTCAGGTTTTTTTTGGAGTAGATTTACAAGTAGCTCATAAGATTATCTAGTTTATTAGTTATTATAAATCTTATTTACCTCAACCTTACTTAAATTAAGCTATAGAATATTATTTGGCCGATAAGAAACGATCTTTAGACACGCAACTTCGTTTTCAAATTTGCGTACACGATTGAGAAAATTCTGCAGGTACGATTTGGCTGAATGATGGTTCGTTCTATAGACAATTAAATTCTCTACAATATGACGTTTTGTCTTTTTGAATCAGTATATATTTACATTTTTTTTTTCGTATTTAGAAGTCGAAAATTTTGAAGCGAAAATTATTCTATAAACTTAAGACGGTATAAAACGATATTAATTTAACATTTTCTTGAAAATTCTCGATGTCATATTCATGCTAATTTAATATACTCTCTAGGTACGTTTAGGTTCTTCGTTTTTCATAAAAATTAAGGACGATAGAAGAGTGTACACAGCTAAGCAACCCAAAAAATACCACATTTGCCAGGTCAAATTTTGTCGCGCAACATCGATTTTAGAGTTTGCGTACACGATTGTGCAAATTTTACTGCTTCGATGTTGCTTAATGATAGCTCATTTTATAGACAATTAAATTCCTTAGAATATGACGTTAATTGTTTTTTTAATTAGTATATATTTATATTGATATCATATTTTTAATTCAAATTTCTATGCAAGAATGAATTTTAAAATTAAGATGGTATAGAAACATTTACAAGAAAACGTTAAATTTCTTGAAAATTCACGACGTCATATTTAAGGTAATTTTATAAACTTTTTAGAAACCTTCAGGTTCTTCGATTTGGAGCAAAATTGAAGGCAGTAGACTGTACGCAGCTGCACTATTCAAGAAAATATCTTATTTGTCAGTTCAAAACAATTGATCTTTAGACGCGCATCACCGTTTTTCGACTTTGCGTACACGATTAAGCAATTTCTGTTAATCCGATTTAGCTAAGTTATAGTTCAGTTTATGGAGAATTAAATTCTCTAGAATATGACGTCAATTGTTTTTTGAATAAGTATATGTTTACATATTTTTTCGTACATTGAAATTAAAGTCGTGTGCGAAAATTGTACTTTAAACAAAAAACGGTTTAAAACCATATAATTTTAGCATTGGCTTTAAAAGTACTCTACAGATACTCAAGATAATTTTAGAGGCTTTTTAGTTTCGTCACCTTCTATCAAAATTAAAAAGAATAGTCTGTACCTAACTGAGCAATTCAAAAAACATCCCATTTCCCAGGTCGTTTTTCAGTTTTGCGTAAACGATTAAATAAATTCTACCGATCCGATTTGGTTAAGTAGTACTTCGTTCTATAGATAAATAAATTCTCTAGAATATGGCGTCTATTGTTTTTTGAATTTATTTATATATTTTTTTGTATTTTTGATTCCAATTTATGTGCAAACAAATGGGGTTTAAATTTAAAAAGGTATAAAAACATATAATTTTAATATTTGCTTACGAATGTTCGACGTCATATTCAAGGGAATGTTATAACCTTTCTAAAAAAGTTTAGTTTCGTGGATTCTCGTCAAAATTAAGGACGCTAGAGTGTACGCAACTGAGAAATTCAAAAAGACGAACCGATATAAAACATGGCAGTCATTTTAAACATAACTATCAACATATCAAGGTTGAAAAAAAATTACACTGTGTTTCTGAATAAGGTATTAAACTGTCATTAAAAGTTCTAAGCATTTTGCGTAGGTAGCAACCTACCAAAAAAAAAATCGAGAAATATGTTTTTTGACCTAAAACACTATATTTAAGTTTAAATGTTTCTATTTCGTTTCAATTATTAAAATCCAATATAATTACAATCGCTTGCTGTCTTCTTTTGGTTTAAACCTCGAAATGTTTATAAAATTAATTCACATACATATTGTTTGAGTAGGAAATCAAAAGAAAAAAGCGTTTATACATTGGTCGTTGCTTGAAATGGATCGCAAACGTTGCTTTTATGTAAAGAACAAACATTTAGTTATACTTAAAGTTTAAGTTTCGAGTGAGTACCTACCTAATATGTACACAAACACACCCACAAAACGTTTTCTATCCACATTGAGGAATGCAATTGGATATTGTCCGATTCCATGTTGAAATTGTTTTCGTTTTTTCTCGGTTTGTCATTGTTCTGATATTGAAATTTGGTATTTCGAGTTTGTAACGTTTTTCTTTATCTTTATGCAGGTTGAGATTGTCGATGTTTAATGCTTATTGTCGGTAAATTTACTTAATTAAAACTGAAACAATAGTGGATGATACGTAGTTGATACGTTGGTTATATTTGTGTAGTTGGTGATGAATGAGAATGAGTAGCAGTAGCAGTTTATTTGTGTTTGTTCATTTTATTGTATTTTGTTTATTAATCGTTATGTTTCTATTGTACGTCGATTGGTGGTTTTAAAAAGAGTGCAAAGTGTCAACAAATTAAGAAAATCTGTCAAATTATGTATTTTACTGAATGTTTTAAGATCGAACCTGGAGGATTCTTTTAGTAAAGCGTAGGAATATGTTTTATTTAATAAAAACACGTTTTAAAACATTGGTGGACAATAAACATTTCAAATATTTGTTTGATGTAATTGAAATATTAGTTTTAATCTGTCAAAATTGTTAGGTTACGTATGAAACTATAGATGTGTCACTTGGGTTGCCTATAACAACGGTTTGTGGATGACCGTGTGTTGTTTAGGTTGCCTATGACTGTGACGTATCAAGAATGTTAACCTATAGCACCTATAACACAGTTTTAAACAACTCGTGCAAGCTTGAATCGAATCGTCCCGGACCATCGTGAGGAAATGTTACAAAGTCTAGCATGAAACAAAAAAATCGTCAAATTGTGTATTTTATAAAAGATATCTAGTTCGAATTCACATTTGTTTGATATTTGAAAATATTCGCTTTTATGTCAAAATTGTTTGGTTACGTATGAAACTATAGATGTGTCACTTGGGTTGCCTATAACTACGGTTTGTGGATGACCGTGTGTTGTTTAGGTGGCCTATGACTGTGACGTATCAAGAATGTTAACCTATAACACCTATAACACACTTTTAAACAACTCGTGCAAGCTTGAATCGAATCGTTCCAGACCATCGTGAGCAAATGTTACAAAGTCTAGCATGACATAAAAAAATCGTCAAATTGTGTATTTTATTAAAGATATCTAGTTCGAATTCACATTTGTTTGATATAATTGAAAATATTCGTTTTTATGTCAAAATTGTTTGGTTACGTATGAAACCATACATGTGTAATTTGGGTTGCTTATAACTGTTTTTTAGGTTTCCCGATGGCTGAATGATATTTGGGTTGCCTGTGACTGTGATGTATCAGTGATGTATATATATCTATGACACCTATGCCTAAGTAGACTAAAGTCTTTTTTGAATTACTCATGCAAGTTTGAATCGCCCTGGACAATCACGCAAATGGAACAAAGTCTACCGTAAAAAAGCATAGTATGTTTTACCACACTTCATGATAGACAATTCTTTATAAGTTTCCTTTATATCAAAATTGTTAGGTTGCTTTTAAAACTATATGATGACTATGTGTTATTTGGGTTGCCTGCAACTGTGATGTTTACGAATGACACCCAAAGAGTATATCTATAGAGAATCACGACCCCTACATTGAGATTGGAGTAGTAAAAAAAGCTTAGAAAATTTCGAGGGAGCCACTTTCGCACCACGAACCAATTTTTGTGTAACTTTTTAAAATAAATAGGCACTATTTGTTAATATATTACAATTTTATTAACGGTATCATTACGTACGGTATATAAGGTATATAAGGGGAAAATGCGAAGTTTTTTCAGTTAAATAATAACATTTATAAGATTTATATATACATTTGTTAAGATATACTGCACATGTTTATTTAAAAAAAGTTACTATGAATATCCAAAAGTTATGAAATTATTTGAAAGCCTAACATTTATTATTAAAAACGTGCCAAAACCTAGACTACGGAGATGATCATTAAGCAGAAGCACATTACGTAATTGAGCCATTGAGCTATAGAGTCATTGAGGAAATGACCATTGTCCATTCTTGCAACATAATCAATGTTACGCCCTAGAGGGACGAATATAATCCAATCAATTGATTGATCCCCAAATTGATTTATATTCATTGATTTATAAAAGTTCAGTAGCAAAAATCTTAATCAATATTCTTACTTTGATTTTATTGATTATATTATTTTCTGATGTTTCCGAAACTCATATTATTATTATTTAATTGCAGTACAAACGAAATAACATAAAATATGAACAAATATGCTTTAATCTCACTTAAACGAACACAATCAAAGTTATAAAAGAAAGTTATTGTCAAAACCATTTGATATATTGAAATAAAACGTGAATTGAATGTAGAAAAAATCGGCTTGGTGTTATACAAGGGTTTTGTAATACAAAATAAAATTTAGGTGTTGTAGTGAGTTTTATAACATCGTGGAATTTATGGATTTGTAGCGTTCGGCAATGCTGCCATCCTGCTTGCTGGCTGCCGCCGTGGCCGCCGTCGAAACGCTGCCATTGCTAGCTACAACGTGGCCCCATCGTAATACAGCAGGCCGACGGCATTGGCGGCAGGGCGATGGCAACACGGCGGCGGCGGATCTGGCGCCGTTATTGACGCCCGCGGGGCGAAGCACATGCGCGCTTTATTGCCGCTCGCCGCCGCCATCCCATATTCCCTCCGCCGCCGCCGCCGCCGCCGCCGCCGCCGCCGCCGCCGCACCGCCTCTACATAGCCGCGCCGTGCCGTCAGCCGCCTCCGGTTGAAACACGCGCACGCACACGCTGAATGTACACAGATTTCGTAATAAAATTGCGTCATAAAGTGTTTGCGTCGTTCAAAAATAAGCGAATGCGAAAAAAATAGCCGCGCTGGAATATGGAACGATATGGGTAATAACAAATTCAAAGAAGACATTAAAGACGTATTACGTTCATTAATTTTAACGTTAGGTCTTAATAGAGAATAGGAGTGATGCAAAAAATGAATTGATTAGGATTTAGAAAATATAGTATTTTTTTACGTGGGATATTTGAAGAGAGGTTAATTTCATTAAGTTTGCTATTAAAAAGTTGGTAGGCTACTTTTATAACTGTATATACGATTTTTGGGTTGTCTACGACGTGCTGTTATTTGGGTTGCCTAACATTGTGTGTTATTTGCGTTTCATATATTGATTCTGATCATTGTAATTTATAGTTTGAAATTTGGATAGCTTCTAACTCTCTGTTTTATAAATTGCCTATGAGGTTTCTTTTAATAGAGAATTAGAAAGATTGTTTGGGTTGCCTACTATTATGTGTCCTTTGATTGGGACTGGACTGTGATTTACCTATGACTATGTGATAATTGGGTTGCCTGCGACTATGTGAAATTTGAATTTCATAAACAACTTAGCATTTAGTTATAGCGCTTTTTAAGTTGCTTATGAATTTGATTAACGTACATTCGATAACATTAATACCATTTATACATTTTATATCAATTTAGTACCTATTTCTCATCGAAATAAACAAGGTACGAAATTGGCAGATAATCATTTCGATCATTTGCTACATATGGTGATATTTAAAACAGGGACAAACCGGAGAATACAATAAGTAGCGGCTAATAACCGAACAATAGAGTAGCTAAACGGGCGGTAAACTGCCACTATACCACTGGCCAACCCCCTGAAACTGCACAAAACGCAACCACGACACACAGCGCACAGCAGCAGGCCGACGAAAAGGGGCAGCGTAAATCCGCATCGCGACAACATAATAATAAACGCGCCCAAGACTGGTGTCCCACCGTAGGGCATTACGCATTCAATTCGATACGCACCCCTCCAACACGCACCACCAAACAACCCCTATTATCACACAACAACATGAATTAATTGCAACTAGAGGAGATATATCACAAACATTTAGAGTTAAACACTACTCTGAAATATCTATATTCGTACAATTATTCAACATAGGCAATTTAACGTTTTCGAGTATAACCTCGAAAACTAGCTATATTTTGATAGATTAGTGTAGCCAACCCATTCCTTCTTATAATATTGATTTATTAACCTGTTTAACATTGACAACCACAGATACATCGCCGTCATGCGCTATTTTGTCGTATGTAACTTATTTAACTTATTTAGAATATGCGTACGAATGCATTTTGAAAGCATAAAATAACACAGTAATAGAACAGAATGGACCCAATTGTCTTTATTCTCAAAATAAAACTATATACAAAACAGCTCAAGGCGTAAATCGCATTAAATCCATCTGTGCTAGCGGTGTTAACCTATCAACCTGTCGTTCGTAAGTTGTGATTTCTGATTCACTCTACTGAGGGGAGTTGAACGAGTATTTAGAAGCATTGTTATCGTCTTGCGCCGGTTGTGCGTGCAAATGTGGCCTGTGGAGAAAATCAGCGTTTTGTCGCCGGGGGTCGAGGATCGCGTGAACGTCGACATATGGCCAAAACTCGCGAGCCGGCGTTTTATTATTTAATCACGTCGCTCGTATTAGCGCTATAACCACGTTATATCTTTATCTGTCCGCACATCGTCACTGTCACATGTTGAGCTGAGCATGAACCGCATGAACATTGGGGGGTGTTAGAGCCACATGGCTGTAATGAACATTTGCACTTTTATTTAGTTATTTACCTCGAAATCAGAGGCAGAAAGAGTGGATAAAAATCCATATTGTTTTGGGGGTTAAATAGGGGTTTTGTAGAAGGAGGAAGAAAGTTAAAAAAAAATATATGAACAGACTTATTTTTCCTTGTCAAATGTTAATTAACATAATTGATTTCACAAATCTTTCAAAAATATTTTTGATGTAGGCAATGAACCGTACATAGATACATAGGTATTCTTGGTAACCAAGCTCGGTTTTTTTTCAAGAAAAATAGAAATAAACTCGTATTTTGAACTGAAAATTAAGAAATTATTCACAAATATACGTTTATAGGAGTGCTTGAAGAGCTACTCATGTGTTCTTATATCAATTTAACGGTGGCAAACCTTGTGACATCACACCTAATCATGAAATAGGCAACCAACACTCCTTACATGGTCTGCCTCAATACATAACCTTCAAATTTAGGTTTCTAAACGATTCTATTACCTTGCATTGAATAAATTCATGATTTTGAACAGAATTCTAAGTAATTTCACGTACTAAACGCTGCTTAAACATAAATTAGTCAGGCTACCATTAAATCAAGGATTAAAATTAACAATGTAACTATAATTATTGAAAATATAACTATGCAAACCTCAACTATGAAAAACGCAAATGAAACTGTTAACAAACTATTGAATAAAATAATAATTGTAGGAAATTTGTAAATGTATGTAATTTTAACTGCTTTCCCTTCGTGTCAGACGAGAAACTTATCAGCAATCGGCCCACTGATAAGATTACGGCGTTGTGGCGGTTAACACACGTCGACGTTGGTCCCACGATCTCTACCAATTCTCTTCTCTCTTTTTCCCACTCAGCATCTTTTACCGCCTGCAATAACAGCGTCTCTTTCGCTCTCTTCACAACGAAATGCCCTTCGAGCGTTATCTATTTTTACCTTTAGCAATTCCCCTAGCATTCCTTATCACAACGTGTTTCGCGTCGCCTTTTTTCAACACATTTTCCTCCCATCGCAGCATTGGATATACATACAATATTCTGATTAAAATGGGAAACAGTGTACAGTACTCCTCATAATATTTGATTTTTGTTTGTTTATTGCAATTGGAAGTTAACACAAAGATTTACTTGAACTTTTCTTACATGAATTTTTAACAACCGAAAGAAAATCTGAAAATTTAGTTAAAAAAAGTGATTAAATCTCAATAAAACATGTTCAACGTCATTAAGCAATTATGCATTTCATCAATAATACTTAATTCATTAAAATGATTCGAATTTCTTTGCGTTTCCATTTCTACGCATAATTAGCTTCCATTTTTTATTCTTTGTCTCGTTTTCTTCGTTCTATTCTGACGTTTCTTGTTTAATATTTTCGTTCGCTTCGTTATGGCGACGATTAGAGTAATCAGAAATCATTCGTGCGTTGCCCTCGTCGGCGTCGCGACGCCGTTCGTCGCCAATTGCGATGTAAATCAACGAATGTCTCAATTAATCGAAACGTCGGCGACGGCGTTGGTGATGGCGACGGACGACGGTAAGTTACGCGCGATTTGCTCGTCGATTTCTGCAAGAAAACGCAATTTCTGTGAACGAGAGAAGAAAAAAAACGAAACAAACCCTAGGAATACGATTCAATACAACTCTTAACTTAACTTGAATTAACACTCGTGGATTTGCATAACGTTTCGTCGCTTTGTTAATGAAGCAAACGACTTGAAAACCCGGATCAAATCGAGTGAAACATTTTATCGTAATCAGCGAAATTTGAAATTTAGTTTGTCAAATGTCAAATAAATAAATTAATTAATTGATTTCACAAGTCTACTTTTTCATAAAAAATATTTGAGATAGGCGACCAACTGTGCAGCCGTATAAGTATACTCGGTTGTCTAGCTCGGGTTTAGAAATAGCAGGTTATAGATACACCAATATACCAAGGGTTGTGAGTACTCATGTGGTAAGCCCTCCACCAAGTCCTCAAAAGACGAATGAATATAATAACACTCGATCATCTGCGTTTTATACGCCTTTATGTTCGTCGATTGACGCCACAACGAGGAACGCACCACCACGTTCTCATTATTTTACGGCGTTGTGGCATTGAAGTGCCTTTATGCGCCTAGTGCATAAAAGCAGCGAAAACGCTTTCGCTTTCTTCCACCGAAATCACGTGGAAAAACATCAATATCATCAATATCGTGAGGGTTAAAGTAGAAAAACACTAAACGTCAACAACCACGCCATCTGCTGAATGAATATTTCAAGTATACATATTCATAATTCCTATGCGTCGAAAACAAACGCATTTTAAATCTTTTAGCCTAATTTAATCACAATAAAAGTTTGAAATTTGTTCATTTCAGTTTATACAGTATTATTTAATACGAGTGAAAATTGCCTAAATTGTTAACCTATATACACAAACTGACACAACTCTATAAAAACATTTTCAGGTTAAAATTACCAATATTAACTGCTGTCCACACACAGCCACACATGCACACACACATACCCATGAATACATCAATGCCGGTTGCATTATGATGCTATGTACAAATAATTAATCTGTTTGCCCGACGAGTCCGTCACCTAATTAAATCTGCTTAATAATAAATAAATAATAAAACAAAGCTCATACGTACGTAGACACGCGCATATACACTTACACACTGGCGTACACACTCACACACACACACACACGCACACAGAGAGAAACGCAGCTAATATTTACATAAGCACACCACGAGCGCCATCTATGTCATATTTGTATGCGTACAGACAACCCCATCAGTATTTGTTTGTTAGCTCATCAATAACATTTGTGTTTTGTTTGTGTGTGCGTGCGCGCGTGTGTGTGTGTGTGTGCACGAGTAAAATATTTGTTAATATACATTAAACATATTTGCCACGATGAGGCGAACAAAAACCCGGGATGAGCACGATAATCACTTCAAACGCTCATAGTCATTATCGCAAGATATATGTAGTTGTATGTTTTTTTTAATATTTTTCCTTTTTGAATGTATAGGTAAAAGTGCAATAGTGTGCAGAGGGCGACACGATGGTAATGATGGCAACAATGCGCTAGCTGTCATCTTGTCAGATAAACAGACTTTGTTTTATACAAATACGACGCAGAATGGAAAATAATATGGAAAATATTTAACAGTACTGCGTATTTTTCTATAAAATAACATTAATTAAATGCATATAATGTCTGGAATAATATTTACTGCCACTGTTGTTTTGAAATGTTTAAATTGTCGTAATTTAAAGGCTATTTATTTTATCTTCTATGTCCATTTGGTTGCCTATAGTTCAAATTTTTATTCTTTAAGCGTATGTATATTCTGTTGCATTTGAGATATGTAACAATAAGATTATGAACAGCATATTGGAGCACAAAAAAGGTTTTCTTATCTATCAATTGGTGATTTATTAATCCTTTTCGTCGAAAATACCATCCTATTAAAGGAGACAGAGAAGGAAAGTAGTTCTACTGAAAAGGAAAAATCGAAAGATTTTAATTAGATGCAAATCCTTATATAAAATAAACACTTGTTTTCCCAACACGTTTGATGTATAAGGGCAAGTGTATATTGGGTGGTGGGTGTTTAGGGGGTGCTCTGCTCGTGCTCCCTTGGGGGTGCGTGTGATGCTGGTGGCCTGTCCGTTTTGTCGAGCACCGGATTGAATTTTATTAGCCGGCGTTAGCCGGAGATTTGTTTCAATCATCGCATGCGGCATAGGGCGCATACGTTTATTGCACATTCTCTCCCTGCCTTCCTCTGCCCTAAGGGGCAGAGTGCGTCTGTGTGGTGTATGTGCGTAGGGATGCTGCCGAGTCTTAAGCCGGTCGATTGTGCGTTCATTACGCGCGAAGCCTTCGGGGCGTAAATCTGGCCAATACAAATTACATCTCTATCTGATGCCAGTTGATGGCATCACCCTATGACCTTACTGCAGGACTTGCTGTTTTTATTGGGGTGTACGAGGGTGGCACAAACTGAGGTAACGTCGACACGAGGCAGGTTTTATTACTTTTGGTTGTAAGCGATTTCAGCACGTTCCAACACCTAACGGCGTTGCCCTAAGGTAAAGCAATTGTCATGATATAATTTAGTTTCATTGAAATTTCGTTTATAGTCTTACAATTTTCAGTCAAATCAAATCCGAGGAGGATAATTTGGGCATTTCCTCTGTTGGTAATATCTTTGGAGGTCTCCACGATCTTCACTTCTCTAAATTAAAATCTCTGAAACAAAACAAATGTATAAATGTTTAAAAATGTATTATAAGTAGCATAAACGAATTATACCCATAAAAATAATAAAGTATGATATTAGAATCAATTTAAACATTGGGCGTTTTGTTGTACGATTTACATTTTATATAATCTAATAGAATAGATTGCGAACATGAACACGGACAGGAACACGAACACGAAACCCGAAACGCAAGCCTACGTATAACGTGACATAACCTCTGCGTGTCGGCTACTCGTTGATCGCTAGTGTAGGGGTGGTTGCATATAATGGGTGGTTTTGAAGAGGAGTGAGAGTAGTAGAAGCGAGTAGAGCGAGGGGCTGCATTTTTCGAGGTCGCGCTCACGTTGTGGTGGTGGCGCACAGCCGGACGTAAAATTACGCAATGAATAATTGAAACCCTGTTGCATTTTGCAACGCGTTTTGGGGTTAAACACTGTTCGCTGGCCGCTCGCTGGCAGCAGGCAGACCGGTTAGCAGACAGGCCGCAGCAGGCACGCGATTCCTGTCGTTTGCTTCGTATTCGTTCAAAGCTCAAACTTCGCCCTCGCCGAACACATGTGATTGAATCGATAAAATTGAAATTTTCCTTCATATATTTCCTCCACAACCAATATAACCTATCTTAACCTAATCGAACCTGTTTTTTAACCTTTAACAATTGATATACTGCCCTGGCAAGGGAACTGAGATTGTTGAATTGCTTAGGGTCTTTGGCAGACAAACTTGAGTAACTCTAAATATAAAGTAGAATGAAAATTGGTTTGCTTGGTCTACTTTATTGAACTTCTTGCTAGAGTAACTAATTATGATGTACTGTGATTCAATCGTGAATGATGAATGAATGAATATCTGTTTCTCATTTGTCTTATATAAATAAAAAAGAAAACAAAAGAGTGTTATCTTATTACTACGTTAAATCTAGGTGGCAGGCTTAACAATATGCAGCTGGCCATGGAAAACAAAACTTGTTGTCCTGGACTGGTGCGTTGTCATGGATTGGCGCGAACAGGAACTCACCTTAAAAAATAACAAAAATATAAATATTTTCGCATATTTTATAAAACCACGAACATTATACAAATTATATTGATAATTATACAAACAAGTCCCATACCAAGTCCCTACCCTGATAAATTTATAGAAAGAAAGAGAAAATAATGAATGCCTCCCTGCAATCCCCGTATGTCGTGCACGGTGTGTTACCAACTACACCACGAAGGCCCAGAAATTTATAAATATTCCTATCGTTTTATTACTGTTCGGTCGATCATCGCTTTTGGGTACGCAACTAGGGCGTGCAGCTGCATTTTTTTCAACTTTTCCTGCGTTATGCTTTGCAACATTGGCAAACATATTCTCAAGCAGCCATGGATTCGGACAACACAAGGCGCGAAGTTTGCGAACGAACGAGCACTGATAGAAGAAAAAAAAAACGCGTGCGCCCGGCAAATATTTGCATAATTTTCTAGCTCTGCGAGTCTCCTTCCCAGTTGTTTGTTCAAACTATCTGAGAATATCGGGGATTTCCTAACATTCCAACATTCGTGCCGTGCAAAAAGTGTGCCATTTTAGCGTCCTGCTTTTTATATGGTATTGTTCTTCGTCGCTTTATGTTCACCGGAATTGTAAATTGACGCTATTGCAATGTAAATACACGACAATCTAAACGACACACAAGCAAAAAAATAACTGCGCGCACGCATTGGAAAATTCCTAGAATGATTGGAAGAGGGTTTTTTTGTTGTAAATTTTTATGTAATTTGCAATTTTGCTAGGTATGACTAGTAAAATTAGGTTAGGTTAGTTTAGAGGTTAAATTATAATGAAATTAGTTTAGGATAGGTTAGGTTAGAGGTTAAATTACGATGAGGTTAGTTTAGGTTACGTTAGGTTAGGTTACGATAAGATTAGGATGGGTTAGGTTAGGTTAGGTTGAGGTAAGGTTAGGTTAGGATGAAGTAAGGTTGAGCGTCAACACGGGGAAATGGATTATTATCTTGCCCAGGTGTTGACAGGTCATGGCGAGTTCGGACAATACCTGCACAGAATCGGCAAGGCAGCGACCTCTAATTGTAGGTACTGCGGCAACGGGGAAGTTAACGACGCCGCGCACACACTCGAGTCTTGCGACAGATGGGAAGCAGAACGAAGGATGCTCGGAGAAACTGTGACATCGTCCCAGAGGATCTAGGGAGAGGGATGTTAGAATCGGAGGAGATATGGAATGCAGTCGTAAGATTCGCTAGGAGTGTGTTGAGCGCGAAATAGGGTCTATAAGGTCCGGGCACCTATCCTGATGTAATGCCTCTGAGGGCAAATTCCGGGGTAGGAGAATGCCAAGCGGGGATATGGTTTTAGTTCGGGTAGGTCAGGTCAAGAGAGATTAAGTTAAGTTAGGTTAAGTTAGGTTAAGTTAGGTTAAGTTAGTCTAGGTTAGTCTCGGTTAGCTTAGGTTAGATTAGAGTAGGTTAGGTTTAGGTTAGGTTAGGTTAGGTTAGGTTAGGTTAGGTTAAGTTAGGTTAGGTTGGGTTAGGTTGGGTTAGGTTGGGTTAAATTAGGTTAAGTTAGGTTGGGTTAGGTTGGGTTAGGTTGGGTTAGGTTGGGTTAAATTAGGTTAAGTTAGGTTAAGTTAGGTTAAGTTAGGTTAAATTAGGTTAGGTTAAGTTAGGTCAGGTTAGGTTAGGTTAATTTTGGTTAAGTTATGTTAGGTTAAGTTAGTTTAGGTTAGGTTGAGGGTAGGTTAGGTTAGATTAGGTTAAATGAAGAGACAAGAAAATATAAGAAGGAATACAGGCATGGGAGCATGTAATCAACATGGGATGGATGGTCCGGCGTGTGCAAAGTGCAGCTTCCAGCGTACTTCAGGCCTATCCCTTTGTCCTCCTCTCTCTCGCTCTCTTGAATTTCTAAAGCCACGCGCCCCATGTTTTCATTGGGAACGTGTATCGTAGCACATGCACATATACACACACACACACACACACACACAGCACGCGCAATTGTTGTTTCAATTGCGCGGCGCATTGTTGGAAACGTGATTTCCACGTTGTTCCACGCGGCTTTACGCGCAAATCCTTGGCGTAATGTCTTTTAATTGAAAACTCTATCGTCGCCCACAATAATTCCCAAGAGGGATGATGGGTGCTTGCACGAGGGGGGCTGGCTGATGCCGAGGCTGATCGCCACCGATCTCAATCACAATAACGTGTCGACACGTGACGTGATTTGTACAACGAGATTAAATCAAAACATTTCCAATTTTGCATCAGATAGTTCTCTGACAATGAGTTCGAATTTTGTGAATTAGAAAAAGGGAATTTGAACTATTGGAATTGTGTTTGAAATGCAAAACATGTTTTGTATGCTGTTTCTTCTTTCGTTATTAATGCTTATAATCATGTTTGAGAGAAATTTATATATATTCAATGAATATTTCTTAGCAATATCTTTATAAAGTCATTTAGTGCCTTTATATTTATTCTATATTGCGTATTATTTGACTTCAGAGATTCTCAACCCATTTTTCTTGTTTACGACGGACTTTTAACGATTTCCTAGTGTCAGGTAGCAGCGGTTTGTAATGATGTGGAGTCCTTGTGAAATAACATGCGAGCCGAAGACATTCGTCCGGTAATGTGACCGACAATGAGTGAATTCCCGCTGTCTAATGACTGCAAGCGTATTCTATAGCCGACAACGAACTGCAGGCACTAGCAATGCAGTGGAAATGTCACCGTGAAGAAGCTACACACTTCCAAAAATGAACTCCGGCACCCGACGGCGGCGGATTACATTATGGAAATGTATCAAAAGAGAGTCAATAAACTTTTTATACATTTCTCTTGGGTCCCTGTACCGAATATGTTCCAGAGTCTCTCTGGACTCTGGACGTGGTGGCAGCACAACTTACACTGTTTCCACATTAATTAATAGAATCCGGTTTGAAGGACCATGTTAGGCGGCGGTGGCAATTAGCAAAGAAATGAATTTTTATCAGTACGCAATTCAATAAAATCGACGAAAAACAATATTTTAAGATTCCAGGTTGGGCCCCTCACAGAATATTAGACATTTTCAAAAATCTCAAATCGAAAAGGAAAAACCTCTCTTTAAAACTGTTCGCGTCACCGGCGCTTTTAGGGATTTTGGTACGAAGTGATATTGGCGTTGGTAGTGCCGACGCACGCTTAAGTCGCGCATGCGCAGCAACCCCTACTCTATCTGTCATATTGGTGCTTCTTGTGCCTTAAAACTTTGTAAATAAAGTTAGTTTTTATCCAACATTGCACCGAGTAAGTACGTTTTTAACCTCTCCTGTCGACGTGTCTCGAACCCAGTTTTTCGTGTTTTTTACGTGTTTATTCCGCTGGTAAACTCGCCAAAGCCCTTTAGATAGGGCCCCACGACCTTCTCGACAAATCTCGGGGTAATAATTTTAAGACAAGCCCCTTACGCGCATTTACAAAAAGAAATCGAAATTTTTAAACTGTGACAAGATGGAAAAATAAAACATTTGAACTTGGGAAACGTCTCTAGATAAACATATCCTGAGTATTCTTTACTTATTTTGACTTAAACAGGATGACCACAATAATCGAAGGTAAATTAAACTGAAAGAAAAAATTAATTATCTAACAGAGGTATAAACATTAGCCAAACACATTTAGATCATAAAAATATGTACTTCAGAAGCAATAGTAAGTTATCAGGTATATTTCCGGGTAAAATTTGCGGTAACCGCAAAATGCTGGTACACATATTCTCTGATCTCGGGGATATTCCTGTTCATGGTTCCGGTATCAAACAGTTAGCGAGTGCATCCAAGCGCAAGTTGAAAGGGACGCCACACCACTGCGACGACGTCCCTTTATGTCCTCCGCTTTCCCAAACCACCGCCCGCCAACCGCTCGCTCAGGGAACGCTCTCCCCCGTCTCTCCCCGACTGGTAATTAATTCGGTTGGTGGTTGCCGCTCCACAGCTTTTATTCCACCATCCCCTCATTCACTCGCTCACTCTACCAACGACGTGTGTCCCCAGAGGATTCCTTTGCAATTTGCAAATAAACTCGCAGCCTCCAAGTTTCTACAATTCCCTAAGTTTTATCAGGCCTCTCTACTCTCGACTCCTTCAGCTATTTCAGCTAGCCTTTCAATTTCTCAACGAAAAAATGAAAGTTATCTATCTAAACTTTTCCTAAAAAAATCTCATAAACTCATTTATTTTGGTATATAATTTGGCTTAGGGGTCAATGGTCCAGCATCTTCATCTCACTCTCGACGACGACGACATCTTCGCCAAGACACCACGACCTACCACGCCGCGTCGGGCTGCGACTCACTGCACCACGCACTCGAGGGTCCTCATCACAGTTCGCCACGTCATCTTCGGCAACGAGCCACATGACGCACTTGGTCCCCGCAACGCAGATCTACGACGATCTGCCCCGACGACCAGCGCTGTGATGACCGCCAAGGCGAAGCAACCTAAAATCCCACAGGGTGTTTACAAGTAATTCGAGTTGGTCATTCAGTACGTGATCTGGTTTTTTTCTCGATTGCTTCCTTTATGCAGATCGCCTCTAGAACGTTCAATTTATGACCCTTTTTATCTGGGTGTAATATTTTGAGATTGTGAATGAAGCAGTGGTGATCTGCTGATATTAAATGATGGGTCAACGCTGAAATATGGGGATTAGAAGAATTTATTCGGAGGTGTTCTTTGAAACGTGTTAGGAAGTTGCGTCCCGTTTGTCCAATGTATAATTTATTGCAGTCCTGGCAATTGATTTGGTAAATCCCGGACTGCAATAAATGGTCTCCATTGGATTTTATTTTTGTATTGATGAATTTTTTGCAAGTTAGGTCGTAGGTATTGCGCTGCTCGTATATTTTCTTTACGTAGTACCTTACTTATCATGTTGCTTAATGGGCCTACGTCTTATCTTATTTTGACGCACCGCGTGTTGTCAGTGTCTTTTGGGGGAAGGGATGAATAAGTTTCGATTATTTTGTGAATAATTTTACACCATGTTTTATCAAGAAGTGACAGTAAACTCCGTAAATTATATAAATAGTTAATATATTTGAAAGTGTCTTCTGTCACTTGTTGATAGAACATGTTGAATAAATTTGTTGATGAGTAAAACACTTTTTTCACAGTTCTTCAAATATAATTTATTTTTGTACAATGTACATTTCGGCTTTCGCCATCATCAGGTACTGAAGCCAGAAATTGCAAAAAACAGCTTAAATACTAAGAGGTACAATGTTTTTGGTGAGTGGGGTGTTTATTGCAATGTCCGTGTGGTCGTTTAGCAAAGTATCGGGATGTGTATTTATGGCCTGATGGATGTAAATTACCTCAAGAATATTGAGTTTATAGCTCTTGCTTGCCAAATGTAGGATTTTTATATTTGAATTGTCACATCTGTGGCCGGTAGAAATAAAGTGATCTGTGATAGCTGAGCAGTTGGGGTTTATTACATTTACGCTTAAATGCTCTTTGAGGCGTTATTTGAAATTCCGCCCTGTTTGGCCTATGTAAGTCATGGGGCAATTCCCACAGCTTACTTGGTACACTCCGGAGTTGGATAAATGCTGATCGGGTCCTTTTAGTTTATTGTTGATTAGATGAGTATGAGTATGAGTGTGGTTGTACTGTAAAAGGTCGTAGTTAAGTTAAGTTTCCGGAGAATATTTGAAATTTTAGAAGTTAATTTAATTTTATTTAAGCTGCTTTTTGTAATTTCTGGCTTCAGTACCTGATGATGGCGAAAGCCGAAATGTACATTGTACAAAAATAAATTATATTTGTAGAACTGTGAAAAAAGTGTTTTACTTATCAACAAATAAATAGTTAAGTTAGTTTAGATTCAGTTTATTTCTTATTTTAGAATTTGTAGATTTATTTTTAATAAGTTATAATTTGAATAAGATTGTGTTAATAAAAATTAAATTTTACGACTGTTTATGGATAAAAATAAGAGTAACATATTTTTAATTCCTTTTTTATCATTAGTAGAATATGTTATTGGTCGTTAAATACGTCAAGTGCATCCAAGCGCAGAGAATAAATGTATTTACCTCAAGCTGTCAATGAGCGTGACCAAGTCACAAAAACACGAATCCAAAACGCACTATAAAAACGCGATATTACTAGCCATTTCCTACATTAAACGCGTGATTAAATCACACCACACCATCACGATAACTGACATATCACTGGATTTCCTTTACCGACAATGAACATATGTTCAATGTGATTTATTTGGTTTACATCACGTTTTTGGCACGGAATACATATGTGAATATGCGATACAAACATTAAAATAAATATATACTAATATTAATAAATCTTGGAGTAATTTCAATCAGATAGATAGATAGATACCTTTATTGGTATTCTGTTCCTCATATTTTCATACATCCTCATTATACAATACCCTCCGTTACTTAACACGTTGACGCCGGTGCATGAAATGCGTGTCCGTTGCATCGGGCGGCGCTTTCTTATGCCAATCTCACGCTTGAAAAACGGACGTGTCAAGCGTGCGCCCCTGGTTATTTATGATAGCTATAGCAACTGCATTTGTTTCACGTTACGTGCCGCCTGCGATCTCGGCCTACTAGCCGATTCAAATTGTTAATTCAAATTTCAACGAACGAAAGTGTTTCCAAACGAACTAAATATTTCTCATTTATATTTATTATATTTGTATAATAAATAGATTAAGTATTATTGACTTATAATATTTAGACTTATAAACGAAATTTTTTTTTCTGCTAATTTTCAATATGTTTCATATTACATGACTCCAATTTATTCATTTTTTACCGAAACCATTGCAATTTGATCTAAAAAAATGCTCTCTGTAATCAGTTTTTATTCGATAATTCGTAAAATATCACAAATTATTTTGACAGTTCAACAGCGCCTCTCATGTGGAAAGTGTTTACTAAACGGTGACAAAGAACGAAACCAGTGGCGTAACAAAAAGTCAATATTTGTTAACGCACCGATTTCCGTGCATCACCGGTGGGTCACGCCGCCTAAGAGAGGCGTCAACGTGTTAATTAACATTAATACTCTTAATAAATATAACATAAAACAATTACAAACAAAAAAAAGCTAATAAAAATACAAACGTGGTATTTCATTCCTCCCAAATGATGACCTATTAGGGAGGTCATCTCTTTTCTCCATTTCCTTCTCCCAACCACTCTCGTACATTTCCCCCTCTTACATCCCAAAGCATTCACCTCTTCGCAGACACACAGATGCTCTCAGGTATCCACCCCACCTTGACATAACACACATTCCATATATTCATTCAGCATCCACATCTTTCTTCTTTGTTCCTCCATAACCCGTTCAATTAATTTAACGAGAAATATAAAATGAAATGTATGAATAATCTTTACAGAACTATTTCAATAAAAGAATGTAAATGAATACAATCTAATGCGTAGATTAGAAAAATTTGAAATTCATGTTTTTCTTCGCGTTTGCGAATAGACTTTTCCCGTACGTACGTTTTGTGCCTTCGACATTTTGTGCTTTTGTGAGGCGTCGCCTAAAAGCGCCTCCACAGCCACCACCCCAACTCGTGCATATTGTTCGAAAAGTAATATGTTTAGGTCGGATACAAAGCCGCCCCCCGGAACATTCACTCGCATACGAACGAACGAACGCACGCTTTCAGAGAGTTTCTTTTCAGAAAGGCGGCGTGCCGCTCCCTTCGACTGCGCAAGAAATGAAGGAAATTCTGCGGCGAATAGAAAATAGAAAACCGCTCCCAGCTGTATGCGTCTTTCATCTCTCGACTCGGCTCGGCACACTCGACACCAAGGCGTTCGTTCGTTTTGTGATTTTCAGCTGCTTTTATTGCTGGATTTTAGCCGTATTGCATTTATATTGTTTACATTTTTGCCTCTTGCAGTTTATGAAATTTTGAAAGGTTATAATATCAGATTAAGTACGGGAAATTAAAACGGATGATAACGAGTAAGGACTTTCTTAAAAATAGGTTTTTAAAATTTAAAAATAGGTTTTTCAAAATTTTTCAAGCTTGTGCAAAAAAATTTTTTTATAATAAAACCTGAAATATGTTATATCCCAAATGCGTATTATAAGCTTGTTTTTAAATTAGAGATGTGTAAAGTCGTGAAGGTAATAATAGGTTTTATCGACCGATAAGAAGTTAGTAGCAAGTCTTTCAGCAGTCTTCTATATTATTCAAGTTTTAATATTATCACGGCCCTCTTACTCGACTCTTCCGAGGGTACCGTGTATTACCCGGGATCAGGACGTGGATAACAATGTGGACTGTTTGGTATTCATTATCACTTGTCACTTGTTGAGCATTAACTACTGTTATATATTCATTCTTCACACAACTCTGTTCACGATTCACTTATGCTATCACTGCTAACTTAGATGAGACTCTCCCGGGTGAGAGTCCGGAAAGTCGAGGAACAAATTAGGCATTGAGTCGCATTGAGAGTAGCGCCTATAACCCAGGGTACCGGACAGTACAAACTGTGGGAAGGAGACCGGGTGTGAATTAATTTATTTATTAATTCACACTAAAAATTCACAGTGCATAATTCACATTCAAGAAAAAGCCACTTCAATTTATTCACATATTAATCAAGAATCACATCTTACAATGCCACACACAATTCACACCATGATGTACAATGCATTCTGTGTACATAAACTCAACATCAACATGGAGAAAAATCGGCGTCATACTACTGGATGCATCACCATAATATCATCATCAACATCACCTTCATCACAACATCACAATAAGAACAACAACAACAAAATTGTAAAAACATCACAATACATATCATGCGTTATGTATATGTATGTGTAACCTGAGTGTCGTGAACCGATGCCCTATATTTTAGTTATTTAGTGCTAAGTTTAGTATATTTCCACTTAAGTATGTTTAGTCTGGTTTTTGTAAACCCTCAGCCGTTGCGTAATAAAGATAACGGTTGTGGCGACGGCGTGAGGGTGGTAAGTGGTTAGCGT